>JARJDR010010032.1:0-10234 GCA_030264135.1 Myllaena sp. GC000078 | reverse complement strand
CTCCACGCATGCGAGAGTAGGACAGACTTACCCTCTACTCTCTATCTCTCTCGACACTCTCTATTTCTATAGATAGAGATAGGCAGACAGCGTTCCAGTATGTATATAGTTCAATGAGTTGCGAGCGTTGAAATAATACCGCCCATACCCAGAGCGCGGTGCACAGCGCGGTAACTGCGCCAACATGAAAACTGCATCAACTAGCGAAAGCAAGTGAAAGTTTTCTGTTTCTGTTTCTGTGTTTCCTCCTCCCTGTATCGTCGCTATCAGTCGCTATCGCGCGCCTCGTGGGCCTCGTGTTTATCGCTGGCGGCGCTGGCGTCGACTTAAAAAAACTAACCCGGATGTAACGGTCAAACGGCTCATTCTCGATCTTCTCGATTCGTTCGCTATCGTCGCTATCAGTCGCTATCGTCTTTTTACTCTTTGCTATCGCCTAGCCTAGCCTAGCCTAGCCTCGTGTTCGTCATTTAATGTGAGTGAATTTTTGTGTGCAAAATGTTCTCTCAGGTAAGGAGTCCACTGCTCGAAATTAATTAGCAATTGTTCTATAACGCTCGTTAAATAATCATTAGATAAGCCCTGTGCGTCCACAAGCACGGAAAGCCGCCGGCGCCGCGCTCGCCGAAGAGCCCGAAATTGAAAACCTTGTCCTCGCGCCGTTCACGCCGACGCCAAAACTCTCCTTCAACAAGTCACCAGAGAGAATAAATCAGAATTCAGCATCCATACCAAGTCGGAGGGAACCTTTCAAGGTGATCAACAGAGAGAATTTCTGCTCACAACCACCGCAGCAAACAAGCTCTGTTCGTTCGACCGGTGAGAAATCACACCCGGGGAGCAATTTACGTCGGCGGTGGCACAGCGGTGGTACCTACGTGAAAACTGTGAATGGCTTCGCCGAAACCGCCCTGGGAAATGTCGCCGACCTGCAATTCCGCCCGCTTCACACAATCCTCGAAGAGACATCGTTCCGCACAACGCCGATGAAACCAAAGCCTACCGCTCGGAAAACGCTGAATTACACTCGCAAATCATCGGTAAAGCGTCTCGTGTCAGGCTCAACGCGCCAATCGCTCAGCCAGAAGTTCCACCAGCGGAAGACTAAAACTACAATCGCGAAGCAGATCGCCTGCTTCAATGACGTGTGCAATCCATGCGTGCTGGCGCAGTCGAGCGACGTGGATCCGTCTATCGCTGCCACGCAGTATTACTCGCCGCGGTTTGTGCGGAGCGTCATCGTCGTGCAGCAATGGTGGAGGAGCGCCCCTGTGCAGCAGCGATTGCTCGAGTCACGTCAGAGGCAAGCCGCTGCTCGGAGGATACAGGGTTGGTATCGGCATCTAAAGACTCGAGCCCGTGTGCCGATGCTCACACGGCTTGTGGAAAAGGTATGTGCCAATGCGCGTCAGGAGAAGGCCGCCAAAGCAACGGTAATTCTACGCATTCAAGCGCAAATTCGCGGATTTCTCATTCGCCAGAAGTACGCCGAATACAAGACACCTGCAGCGCGAGACGCGCGGCAGCTGGAAGTGAACAAAAAAGAAGCCGCTACGCGTCTGCAATCCTTTTGGCGCGGTTACACCGTGCGCCGGTCGCAATCGCGCAAACTCGCCGAGCGTAACCTGCGTGTTATTTCGCTTGGTGGCACCGCCTCGGTTGGCCAGGTGACGAAAGCGCTGCTGGGGTTGGATCGTGCGACGCGGTTTTGTCGGCGCTCCTGCGATTTCATCGCGCAGCGTGCCCGCGTTGAGTTGTATCATTATATTGTCGACCCGAACAGCTCGTATACGGGCATGTTAATTACTTCTGCCGCTGCCGGCGTGCTGTTGAACCTGGTGAAATGCCGCACGACGATCGAGTGGGTGTGGATGCCGGATAGATTGGAGGCGTTTATCAGAGCAATGCTGCGGACTTGCAATAAAGAGAATGACGTGTTTGTGAAATTGGCGACGATTTTATGGGTATTTGGGAATTGGGATCGCATGCATTATGAGGTTATTGTCGCGCTGCCAGCGTTTAGAGATCAAATGCGCAAGATGCTGATGCTGTGCGAACGCCAGCAGAAGATGGTTTCGCGGGCTTACAGTCGACGCAAACCGTCCATGTTTGCCGGTTATGATGAGTTGCCGTTGCCAATGCTAAACTCTAATTGGGGTTTGGATTACCGCCGTGCGCCCAATACTTTTGTAAATGCCGTCCACGCCATTCGCACGTCGTGCATGTTTTTTGATTGTACGTCATAGGACAATTTTTCTTGAGTTTTATAAATTATCGTATTATAAATTGTTTTTTTGTCATTTTATGCATGAACTACATACAGCAATTGATTGATTGATTGATTGATTTATTTACACGTCCAGTTTTTGTACATTTTTTCACATATTTTCCTTATTTTTTGCAAATCATCTCTACTTGGTTTGATTTTCCATTGGACAACTTTTATGTACATTTGTCTTCATTATAGTAGTATGCTTTCAGTAATTGATGTTAATTTAAGATATTTTCAATATCACTTTTGTGATTTATCAAATAGGCGGTGCATTCTTTTATAAACATTGTTCGTTTTTTCATATTTTTTGTCTCACCCGGTAGCAGGTTGTACAGTTTACCACCCCAAGCAATTATTCCATAAGATATTACTGGTTCAACAAGCACTTTGTATAAGTTAGTCAGCATCTTTTTGCTCATTATTAATTGTAGCATTCTGAACTTATATTTCTATTTGTGAGACTCCCTGTATTTGTGGTGATGAGATTGTGAGTTTCGAATTTAGTTACAGTTAGTTTAGTCGATACATATATCACAAAGCCGTCATTTTGATTATTCCTGGATTTGTTATATAACATGTTGTAGTTTAGTATTTGGTAAAACTTATCATCTATTAGGTTCCATGTTTCTGTGAGAATTATCATGTATTATCATGCAATATGTATTAACTTTGTGTAATCTGCGGGAGGTTGTTTGCAACTGCTGATTAACATGGTCAGTGGTTTTCAACCATGCGGCACGAAGCACGAACCAGCACGCGGTCACTGGGATTGGCTGGGATCGCAATAGACCCGCGACAGCCGCGACACGCATTGTATGTAGTCTGGCTGTGTGTAGTGGTATGTAGCCATTGTAGATTGTAGGTAGCGCATGTATCATCAAAGGCATTCAGAGCCACTGGAGCCACTGTTTAGAGCAATTGTAATGCAATGTGCAGGCAACCCAAGCCAACCATAGCAAACCCTAGGGCCCCACTTGACTTGTTACGCCAGTGGCGGCGAATCATAAAAGGCATATCACGCATTATAATGCCATAACACAATGCGCAATTCACCTCAATTCACCTCCTGCTCGCGTAGATGACCCGGATCATCTAAAGAAATTTTACTCACAAGGTCAGGCTAAACAGTATGAGTGGCATGCATACTGCTCGAGTAACAGAATGAGACAAATAAACAGAGCGCTCACTCCAGTTGCTTTAGCGGTCGGCGGGGGACAAGGCTAGCGATATCTTCGCTCTAGCTTGCACTTCAACTAAGGCATATGCTTGCGAATTTTGATTTTACACATGTAGCAGGCACGGCTCGAGGACAGTACCGGCTTTTATCACAAATTGTTGAAAATATTTACGTTTCTTTTGTCACGGTGCCACGGGAAAGGGGTAGTCAATATAACCCCAAAAGCATCAAAAGCATTGAATGCAATCGCTGAATAATGCAAAGAAATTACTCACAAATGAATAAAACACTTGCATCGGCATAACAACGGCACAGTAAAACAATAGTGCATGTAAACCGATGTGAAAACTCGGCCCGCGCGCGCGCCCGCCATGGAGACGAGCGTCTTCGTGCCGTGCATCTTCTGCCGCACGCCAATCGACCCCGACAACTCGTTCAACATCCTCAACACGCGCATGGAGTACGCCTCATGCTCGCTGCAGGCGTTCATCTGCGATTCGGTGCTCAGCCTCGAGGAGGAGGTGCACCCGCTGAAGGCGCGATTTGATAGCAAATACATCTGTCAGGGATGCTTCAAGCTGGTGATGGAGCTGGAGGACTTCATCGAGAAGACACGCAAGATTCAGCGCCTGCTCGTCGGCAAGTTCTTTAGCAATACGATCGCTGATGAGGCGCCCGCGCTCGCGCCCGCCGCCACGGCCGCGTCGCCCATCAAAAAAGAGGAGCCCGAAGAGATCTCCGTCATTGAGCACATAGGCGAACCATTTGTCAGTGAACACATTGCAGAGATGATTGCAGATGAACCACCAGCCGACACAGATAGCGCCAGTGAAATGCTCAACGATTTGCTGGAAACTCACACTGAAGCACATATGCTGGAAGTAGAGAACTATGTGGTGGTTGAGACGGAGGCAGAGGAGGAGAAACCAAAGGTGTTGAAGAAACGCGGCCGTAAACCGGGTGTCAGGAATAAAGTGAAATCGAAGCCGGTGGAGAGCGAGGAGGAGGACGACGACGAGGCGGACGACGGCCAGGAGCCGGAGCAGAAGCCCACCGAGGAGCGCACGTATTTCTGTGAAATCTGCGGGCGACAGTACAATCGTTACAACGGTTTCCGTATTCACATGCGCACGCATCGCATGGAGAATAAGATCGTGTGCGAGTTTTGCAATAAGACGTTCACCCAGAAAGCCGGATTGAAGCGACACATGGCAGCTCACACAGGTAGCAGCAATAATTCTCGTTCATATTTCATGCCAAACTGACCACATTCACTTCGCAGGTGTGAATCCATACAAGTGTGATGTCTGCGATAAGGAGTTCAAGCACCACAGCTCATACCACATCCACAAGCGCGTGCACAGTGGGCAGCGGGATCATGTGTGCGAAAACTGCGGCATGGCACTCATCTCGCGCTCGCATCTCACACGCCACATGCGTACGCATACCAAGGAGAAGAAGTACCCGTGCCCCGATTGCGGCAAAATGTTCGCCGAACGCTACAATCTGATGGCACACATCAAGATTCACAGCAAGACGATAACGGCGGCGCCGCCAACAGCGGGGCGAGCAAACAATAGGGGCGCGCCGATAGCCCGGAGACAACGTGCCGTGCGAGGTGTAGTTATCGAACCCGAATTCGTGTATAGTACGATGCCGCTAATAACGCCGGACTTTGTGCATGGTTAATGTTGAAGTGATTACGCTGGACTGCAGTTGCTTTAAAGTTGAGGTAAAATTGTTGGTGGTTGGCGCTGGTAAGACTTGCGGTTTGAGTATCTATCTTTTTATCCATATAAAAGATTTGCATTAATTACGTACGAATAAATTCTATCCGAAGAGAGCCGACTGGATTTTATTGCGGGCGGACTGTATCGAGGAGGCAAGAAACATGAATGGATCAGTACTGCTTCTTTCTTAGGAGCATCGCCACAGAGGAGGTCGATGGTTTACGACGCCAAAATGCAACGCGTCGCCATAACTCGCGTACGCTGCACGTGCTTCCGGCGTGTAGTGATTCATTGAAAGACTGCTCCGAACCGCCCTCTTCCTGCTCAACGCCCACCACCGCCGTCGATGTGGTGATGACCATCGTTCGTGAATCGCATCCAGCCTGCGTGTCATTATCTTTCTCCTCCTCTTCCGCAGTTGGTTCCCATGACGACAGCGGCACGAGGTACTCCACCACGTCGTCGGCGCGCCGGTGCGGCATCACCATCGTGACGAGATTGACGAGCGACGGACTCTCGGCGAGGTGCGTGCCGTCGCCCGCTATGGCGCCGTCGGCATCGCACAGCACCGCCTTCGTGGAGCGGCTGCCCTCGCGCTTCACGCGCACCAGTGTGATTTCCGAATCGGTGGCGCACGCCATGGTGTCGCCCTCCAGGTATGGACGCATTGGGGTAGCAGTGCACATATGCGTTGGCGTGGAGTGCGCACAACGTGGAGCACCGCCGCAGAGTACGTCGTATAAACCACTTTCGCGCCGCGCGTCGATAATGTCCTCGATCTGTCGATGCTCCTGTTGGGCCATATTTATTTGTTGCTCGGGATGTTTCGTCCGCTCTCCTCGTCGTCGTCGTGCGCACGCTACGAATCCCCCGAACGGTACTTTCTTGCGTACACTGAATCTCGCGATTTTGTCATTGTTTCGTAGTTTTGTTTAAACTTTTCGGCGCTAAATTTGAACTAATTGACAACTGAGAAGCAGTGCTACCAACTGACCGAATTTTACAGTTTTCTGCTTTTTATACTCGGGTGTTCATATAAGAATTGCTTTGTAATTTACAAGCAATTATTTTACTAAAATCCTGTAGAAAATGCTGACAACTACTCCAGGTAAAAAAGAATAGGATGTATTCTTTAAGAACTGGCGACTTTAGCCGTGTAGAAAAGTTTAGGATGGATTTCAAAATTCAACAAGTTTGGTATTTCGCAAACAACCCGAGTATTTGCCCAAAAGTTTCAGCGCACCGAATCAGCGGATTTTGACGTCGACAACACAACAGGCGCACACCACCACGTCCCCGCAGCTGGTGCGCGCACCTCCCCGGCGGCGCGCTTCCAAAGCTTCCAAATGAACAAACGCAAACCGCACGAGCACTTCACGTCGGGCGCAGATTAATAATTAACGAGCGCACACCAGAGGACACCGGTCCACGTTTGCGTGTGTGTGGAAAAATGTGGGACTCAATGCGCTTCAATCTGTTTTCCGCCTAAAAAACCAATTCGTTTGCAAATTATCGGGCGTGTTGGGTGCGTGCGCGTTTCGGAGAGACGATGTTCGCGTCGCTGAAGAACAAGATACGGGAGGAGACCGGCAGCGATCTCTCGAAGCTGACGGCAAAGATCACCTCGTCCACCGTGCAGCGCATCGATTCGCTGCGTGGCAAGGGCTCCACGTCCAGCCTCAACTCGCTGGTGTCGTCGGAAGGTGGCGGCGGCGGCGGCAAGGACGATGCATCATCCGATGCTGGTGGCGGCGACGAGCAGCAGCAGCAGCAGCAGCAACGGAAGCGCACCGGCCCGCAGCGCACGCACGACGAGAAGGAGCGCGAGTGGCGGGAGGTGGTCGGCGATCGCGACAAGCGCATCGCCGCCCTCGAGAAGGAGAAGGAGGAGGCGTACAAGCAGATCTGCAATCTGAAGGAGTCGCTGCGAAGCGCAGAAGGTGCGAGGCAGCCCAGCAAACGCCTCGAAAACAGCGCATTCATTTCGCGACTTGCATTTGCAGACATCAAACAGAAGCTGGTGGAGCACCAGGAGGATAAGGAGCAGATTGAGAGCTTTCAAACGCAGGAGCTGTCCAAGGTGAAGCACCTGGTGCTGCTGCGCGAGCAGGAGCTGGATGAGCGCTCCGCGCAGCTAAAGGACGCCAACGCACAGCTGGAGAAGCTGCGCAGCGAGGTGAACCGATTGCGGAGGTTCGAGGAGCAGCTCAGTGATGTGCAGGTAAGTCGTTTTGTTTTGATTCGGTGGGATTAACACTGACAATTTGATTGGGCGGAGAGCAAGCGGGCGCAATTACGATTGGTGGTACATATAATAGCATTCCCATTCCTAAGAACAATACGACGACAACGACGTTATCACAATGTTTTGTTTTAATGTGCGATTATATTTTAATTAAAGTCAGCGGTCCGTAAATACCTCGGCCTCGGTAGCAATGATAACGCGTGTAGTACCTGGGCAATTTGTGTAATAATGTCGTTGGCCCGCTTTTCGTTCGGCGTGTTTATTATGCGGTTTTTAAGCTTATTGTTAATTGTGCCTTACTTGCAAACGCATGCGTTGTGTTCGCAACCACGTGTACGTTTGCGTAAATTAGCGTTGTAAATTTGGGGCACACGGTGCGCGCAAAAACAAATTATTTAAGTAAATAACTCAACTCACGCGATACAACTGGATGTGTTAGCCGTTGGTACTTGTTGGCAGCAATACAGGGCCGGCTTCTGAAACAGAAATCATTACTTAATTTATGTGCTTTTTGTGGTATTTAACAATTTCATAATTTTTAATGGTTTATATGTTTTTATGTGTTTAATATATTAATATTTTCGCATAGTTTACCTGAAATATAATTCATGTGCTTTATTTTGTTGTTTAACACCCTATTTTGTACGTGAGCACAGGTAGCTAGTGTAACCGAAATACTGGGCGGGGGAGGCGTGGTTGGTATGTGCTTTCTGAGCTTGAACACTCAAACTTATCACACATTATCATCATCATCATCATCATCAGCTGACAATTAGTGAAAAAGATTGCGCGAGTGTATGTGTGGATGTGTGTGCCTTCAATCAAGTGGCAGTGAAGAAAGCGTTGCGTTGGGGGTTGGGGGGTCTGGTTGTGTGTCACCAGGACGACCTGGAGAGCTTGCGGCATTCAAGCGCGCGCGACCTCGCCGCACTCGGCACCGAGCTGGCGGCGAGCGAGGAGGAGCGCCGCCACCTCGCCGACCTGGTGGCGATCCTGCGCGAGCGCAACACGCCCGACGATAGCGGCGGTGACGCCTCCTCCTCGTCCTCCTCCACCAGCCACCACGCCGCCGAGCGCCGCCTGCTTGAGCAGCGGCTCGAGGAAGCGCACCTGCATCTCGCCGACATTAAGACGTCGTGGAGCGATAAGATCGCCGCGCTGGAGACGCAAGTAATAGCACCCATACCCTACCCGCCCCCGCGAGTGATTGCATGAGTGAGCGTTGTGCGTCGTGTGCAGGTAGGGCGACTGAGTCGGCAGGCGGCCGAGGAGGGCGCCGAGCGGCGGCGTGCCGTCGACGAGCGTGAGGCGCTCGCCGAACGCGTGCGCCAGCTGGAGTGCGAGCTGGAGTGCAACGCGCTCGAACTGAACAACAAGGCGGCGAAGATGCGGCGGCTCACCGCCGACCTGGAGGAGCTCGCCGGCGAGCTGAAGGCGCTGCGCGCCGAGTCCGAGGAGGAGGTCGCCTTCCTACGCGAGCAAATCGTGAGTTGAACCTCTGTGTCCCACCCACCTGCCCCCCGAACCAACCAACCAATCGCATCCGCATGTCGGCGGCCATGGGGAGGCGCGCGTGGGGAGGGGCACAGTGGATAGCCAATAGCCGTAGAGATGCTTGTTTACTTTTTGGATCTACCACCCACCACCACCGCCTGCTGCAACTACTACATTCCACCGATTATGTTCCCCGATATTGGTCGTAGTATTATTTAAGTGTACTTATTTATATCTAAGCCTTGCCTATATCATGGTTCCTCATAAATGTGTTTTCTCTATCATTTGATTTCTTGTACTATGCGAATGTTTGTTGTTAATCCTTTCAATATTATTATTATTACGTTAAGTTTGAATATAGACGTGTGAGATACAGCATTGTGTTATTTACTTTATGCCCTCGACCCCCTTATACCCTTTACCGCAATCGTAGCCGTGCGCCTGCTCCTCTCATGTGCATACAAGGGATGTCCAAACCCGAAACGAAACTAACCCTCGCCGTATTTCACACACACACAGCAAAACACCAAGATCGAGATGAAGGCGGTGAAGAAGAACCTGGAGAACAGCGAGTACGAGCTGGAGAAGCAGGACGACGAGTGCGGGAAGCTGCGCGCCGCCGTCGCCGACGAGCAGGCGGCCGGCAGCGCTCTCCGGCAAGCGGTCGGCAAGCTGGAGCGCGAGCTCACCGATGAGCGCGCGAATTGCCTCAACGTGCAGCGCACGCTCACGCGCGTCACCGCCGAAAAGAACACAGCACTGCTGCGCAACGCGGAGATTTCGCAGCAGATGGAGCTGGTGCGGCAGGAAACCCGCCGTCAGGAGGCGGAGCAGCACGAGATGGGCGCGCGCGTTGCGCAGCTGGAGGAGGAGAATCGGCGGCATCGCGAACGCGAAACGATGGGCGTGGAGCAAGAGCTGCGCAGCACCGTCGTCGTGCTGGAAGAGCAGCTCGCCGATAAGAATAAGGTTAGTCCATTGGTCTACATGAATGTGTCACACCCACAGCTTGTACGCTGCTGATTCGCAGAACATCAAAACGCTGCAGCTGCGATTGGCCGACATGAAAAAGACGCTGCAGCAGGAGTTGCGCACGACCAATCACAATGCGTTTTTCGATCCCGGCGACGCGACCGCTGCGATCCTCACGCCCAGCGCCACACTGACACGCCATCATCAATACGCCGGCGGCGGGGGCGGGGGTGGGGGTGGTTTGCGGAAGGACGATGAGGATGTGAACTTCACGTATCTCAAGCATGTGATTATCAAGTTTCTGACGTCGCGCGAGTACGAGGCGCAGCATTTGACGCGCGCCG
>JARJDR010010027.1:0-13244 GCA_030264135.1 Myllaena sp. GC000078 | reverse complement strand
CGTTTTTCTCTCGTTTTTTTGTTGTTGTCGTTCGCCATCAATGCGCACTTATCAATTCGCCACCGGAATATGTGCTTCACGGTTGAATGACTAAAAGCCAGGCACACCACATAAAACTTATAACTATCCGGTGCTGCGCCGAATGCGACGGACAACGGCGCATTTCGATTGCGACTCGAGCGTCGCGGTATTAACGCATTAATGTATTACCAGCGGCCCATTAAGTATTCATTTATTCCGACGAGAGCGCGTTATGTGCGACGGTGAAAAAAAATCGTGAATACATTATCATTATACGATTATACTAATCGAATGAGAACGGAGAAAATAAAACAGCTAATGATATACAATGTGTTCGAATGCGTCGATGAACGAAGGTTAAGTTAGTTCGATTTGTAGTGAATAAATCTTATCATACGCTGTAGATGGATCATTTTTAGTGGTCAGTAATTAGTTAGTTAGTTGGCCCAGCTCTGGTTATACTTGGATGACAAGCCATATTTCTGCAGAGTGTACTAGAAGAAAAAACTTGTTATGGAGTTGTGTTTGGCTAAAGATTAACTTAAACGATCGCCGCCGCCGGGCCGGCGCGCCGAGACGGGGCGATGATGATGAATGGATAGCAATCAAATCGAGTGAATTCAGCGCCGCGAGAGATACCAACACTCATCGCACAAGCGGGTTCCAATTAAAGTTACATCCCAGTTAATTAACGCGCGCCGTCGATGGAGATATTATATAAGTATAAATTAATACATACTTGATTGCTTCGTGCTGGTCACGGTCACGTGACGTGGATATCTACTTCACATATTAAGTCTAATTAGTATTCCACCCCTGTACAGCATGTAATACGAAATACAATACGTATTGCAACACTTGGCAATGTTTGTTATGTATGTATTCGCATGCGGTCGATTTGCATGCGGCGATGAAAGTATGCGCCGAGACTTTCCAAACCACCCACCCACTCATCTGTCTTCAAACACCCACCTACCACCCCAGTTACCGCTTGCGATTCATTTCCATTCCATTCGCTCGACGCTTGGAACTCGGCACTCGGCGCGTTTCATTTTCATGCGCATTTTGTTTGATCGTTTCTTCGTTTTGTCTTGGTTGGAACGGGGTCGTGCCACCCACCACACACATTTACATATTTCTTCGTTTTGTTCTTCCCGCGCGCGCGCCCACTCCAGACACAGATTACAAAACGCCCGTTTTCTACCACTGGCGCTGCTGCTGCTGCTGCTGCTTTATCGAAAAATATACGAGTGGCATGCAGGCAGGGTGGAGGGTGGAGGGTGGCAGAAATATGTTGATGTTGGCGTGCGCATTTTCATTTTATCGCTATTTCCATTTCCTTCTGCGTTTTGCTTTCCTTGGCAACTTTTTCCCAGAGTTCACCCTCTCCCTCACCCCGCCTTTTCCACCACTGCGCTGGCTTCACATGTTGTTTCTCACCCGTCGACCCGGTAAGTAATGCTTCATCTTGATTTATGTATTTATTAGTTTTTCGCGATTCGCGCGCGCGCACGCGATGCAAAGCGCCTGGCAGGCGGTGTGGTGGGTGTGAGGTATGAGAAATGAAAAGAAATGCCAGGGGGGAGGGGGAGGTTGCATAAGTTTACCGTCCATACCGCACGGAGGGGAATTGAAATAAGGGGCGGAAGAGAAGGTCTTAAATTTTCCAACTGCCTAAATTACTCCGCGCGCATGATTACCGCACCGATTTGGGGAGCGTTACTGCTGCTGTTTTTTTCTTCGCCCTCTTCTTCGTTCCTTTTCACTTTATCGACTTTCCGCAATCTTTATGGTTCATGAAAGTTAAACTCGCCCTCCCAAATTTCAATTAGCCGTTCATGAGCTTTCTTCTACACTTCCACTGTCGTTTGTCGCGTAAAAGCAAAACAATTAGTTTGTGCGCCCGAAAATGCAAATGGTATGCCAGGCGAAATTGATTCACTGCATCGTGCGTAATTGATTAATCGAATGAAAATTTAATACGCCATTCGTTTCATTCGACTGGCGCGTGCGCGCATGCCTGTCAGTCGTCCTTTTGGGCGGGCGGGCTGACATCCCAACTTTTCCATTGTAATCTGCGCGATGCGGCAGCGTCGCCGCCGCCGCCGCCGCTGTTTTACGATCGGCAAGCTTTCGCAACTTTTCCCGCCTGCTTAGCACAATCCCGCCCGCCCCGACTCACACATCCACACTATACACTCGCGCGAGCACGCCAAGAGAAGTTTTCCTTTTGTTCTTTTGCCTCCTCCCTCCTTCCAATTCGCTCGCTCTCCATGCGGTGGCGCAAAACTTCGTCGTTTTCTACTTATTCGTCCGAATTGAAGTTGTCGACTCGGATATGTACGAGAGGGGGGGAGAAGCGTCGACATTTTCATTATTACTTCGTTGCCTAATCCGCATTCTTAGCGTTTTCGTCGGCGACTTTGTGCTTTCCCCCCAGCTCGACCCTCATCGTCGTCGCGCGACGATTTAATATTTTCCGCATTTTCCACTTGATTTATCGCATATGGGTTAATGTGACGCAGACCTCCATGGTCCCCCCCTCCCAAGGTTCGCACAACATCATCCGGGGGAGGAAGGGCGGTGGAGGAGGGGTTGACGAGGAGAAATGGGCATCGGCGCGGCGAAGCGCGCGAACGATTTATATAACGACGCATGAAAATAGCAGGCGATGCCGGCGGGCGAGGAGTGGGAAGAAATGGAGGGGGAGGAAGGAATATACGTTCGACCCGGAGGAAAGAGAGCGTGAAGCGTAATAAAGAAACGAAACGAAGCGCGGGAAGAGGGGGGCGACGGAGGGAAAAGCTCGACCCCGGAAAGGGAAGGAAGGGTGGCGTAATAGCGTGAGCGCCACGCCGGAAGAAGTAGTAATGATACAAAAGAAGCGGGTGGAACAAAGCGCGACGCCACCGACGGGGACGGCGACGACGGCGACGACTATGATGATGGGAAATGCGAAATGTTACTTCCTGCTCCCCGACTTCCGCCGCCCATCTGTGCTTGCTGCCCCGAGTGTTGTTAGTGGACTGCGCGCCCGCCGCCGACCATTACGGCCGCGCTTCCGCATCGTAAACACTCCCCGACGCGCACCATCCACCGAGTGTCGCCATCTATCACGCCACGCATAAATCATCTGTGCTGTAACCTATCATTTTTTCAAATTACAGTTTTCACTATGGCCGCTTGGAAGAAATGTAAATGATGCCAGTCAAGGTGATGCGAGTTGTGAACACACTGTATGGCGGGAGTTAAGAACGGTGCTTCGGAGTGGAAAGCCTCGACGGCGGGCGCTCGTAAATGCTATATAAATGCCATCGCTTTCTGCGGCATCAACCCATCTCGACCGCATTCCCCCCATAGCTCCCCCCTCAACCCCTTACACATTGCTGACTGGCGCCGACGGCCAACCTTTTTCCACCACCGCCACCACCGCGGTTGTGCAAAGACGTGGTAAGCGCCGAATGGCATACTAAGATGGCTGGCGCTGCGGTCTAAGCTAAGGGTGGGCCGAGAAGAAAATTGGGAAATGAGGAAAAAGACAAAGAAAATTGCACACTACCACCATCAGCAGCAGCGGGAGCTACCCCGCAGCGTTGTTATTAGTTGCGGTTGTAGTGGTAGTGGTGAAGCGCCCGCTGGTGGAGAGCAATAAGCTCGGAATTAGTCTGGATTTATCGATTACTCTCCCCCCTTGCCCTATCTTCTAATGTTTCTGCTCCTTCCCCCCGCTCGTCCCCCATTCTCACCACCAGCGATCTTGATGATGATTGTATCGGCCATGCCTGGCGATTAGGAGCCAAAAACTATTAGGCAGCGTAAATGGGATCACGGCCTTGAAAAAAAGTGAGCGGAAGAAATATTACATCTCAGAAAGTGCTCGCTCGATTTTTTCCCCGTCAACAAAGTGAAGAAGCTGCACAAGATTGGAGCGGACAAAGTAACTCGATGCAAAAACAAATGTTCGACGACGACAACAACTCTCGTTTCTCGACGGGGATATATACACTCACTCCCCGGAGTGAATGCGGGTGGGGGGCACGCCTGGAGAAGCTCCCGGCGCGCGGCTTTCGAAAGCGCTTTAAAAATAAATACGAATGCGCAAATAAATAACGGACGAAGCGGGAGTCGTTGCATGCACACTGGCGGCGGCGACGGTTGGGGAGGTGGGGCGGCGGCGGCGGGAGGAGGGAGTAATGTTGGGGAGGATAAACGTGACGCGACAGCAAGGCATTCTCTCTCCCTCAAGGGAGTGCGGGGGTGGCGCGTTCCGGTTCACCGAAGCGCGCGCCGCACACTCGACACGCGAATAATACATAAGTTCCGACGGCAGTCGATAAGTGGGAGCGCCGCAAACTACAGTTGAACCCCAATTCACATAATTTACTCCATAAACATCCAGACAAATAATCCTTATTTTGAACATGATTTATTTCAACATAGTTTCTGGTTTAAAACAAATTCCTCGTCAGTTGAAGTCAGTTGGAGAAAGGAGTAACAACTGTATATTGGAATTGTAGCAATGCTGAGAGCGGAGAGCGGAGAGCGGAAGTCGAGTGTGGGAGGCGCAGAGATAACGTGTATCAAAAGGTAAAAGGACTTCTTGCGGATGGCGCAGAGACGATGGATGCATACAAAACGGAGTGGAATGAAAAGAAGAAAAAGTCGGGCTCGAGCAGCGCGGAAAAGAAAACCCGTGATGGAGGGAGGAGGTGGGGGTGGTCTCGAGAGTAGTTTCCGCTCGGATTATTTCGTCGACGGATCAACGACGCCACCGACGCCGCCGCCGCGGAGGATGAGGACGAAGACAAGCGAGGGGATGAGCGGATAAGCACGTCGTGTGTTATGTTGTGCGGAAAGCCGATGATAAAGTTTTACGTACGAAGTTTACACGCGGCGCGCCCGATGAAATATTTTTGCTTCCTTCCTTCCTGCATTTCGACGTCCTTGACGCGACCTGCTAATCATCACAATCACATTACGCCGATAAACGGTTTCCGATTAAAGTTCGCTTTCAATTTTCAATTAGTAATTGAACCGTTATAAATACTTTGACATGTTGAGGTTATGTCATAGATGTTTCTTGTGCTGTCGGCTCGTATCTTGGCTGTGTGAGAGGGATAAGAAGCCGATGTCAACGACGTGGAGAAAATCTGCCATAAGTTACTAAGTAAGTAAAAAGTTTATATTGATGACGCAACCATCCAACATAGTAATTGCGGTCGTTGTATATTTATTGCGACCATATGCCAACATTCATCATCCTTTCTTCCTTCGCCGCGCCGTCTCCTTATTGTTTGCAAGCGAAACTGTTTTTTATTTGTTTGCTGAATTTGCTGTCCATTCTCCCCTTTCTCCCTACATCCATGTTTCTCTGCTTGATGGGAACCACAGTCACCCCCCGTTTCCCCCCACCCGCAATCGCTTGTAAACTTGGTGCGACAACAAGGAAAACATGAGGGGAGCGAAACATTTAAAGAAGGCGAGCAGGAAGAAAAAAAAACGGCAGTAACGGCAACTTTGTCGTCCGTGTGTGTTAAGTGATGAGCGACGAGAGAGCGTCGCGAATGCGCCCGGGGAGAGAACACTCCGCCGCTCATCGCATCAAATTTTCTCCACCCGCCCCGGGGGCGTGCTGAGAGCGAGCGCATAGCGGGCGGAGGAGGGTTGGCGACCAAAGTGCATGCCAGAGCCGCTTCATCTTTTCAAAACGATTCACGTCATCTACGGGGTGCTCACGAAGCGTAATATATTCCGCACATAGTTCTCGGTACATTCGACGTGATCCATTAACTAATTTGTTGCATTTCTTTCTGTTTCAGTGATTCAGTGATTTTAGTTCATGTGTTTATCCTCTTGACTAACTTCAGCTTCCCCCCCCCCCCTCTTTCCTCCCTCTTTCCGCACACACATCATCCTCGATGGACGGATAACGGTCGAACGGTGGTATTTCGGTGTCTACGTCCCTTGGGAAGCCACCGAATGTGTCGTCCTCGTGTTTGCCAACCATTCCCGCCGAAGCGGGGGTGGTGGTTGAGAGGACGAAGAGGCAAAGCGGATGAATTCATCCTTTTTGACTTTTCCGCCACGACGATGACACGTTCGCTGCCTTTCATCCATCTCTCGCAACCACCCGGCACTCATCCCTCCCCGCCCCGTCCCATTCTCCCCCGCCGACGGCGATCGTCGGCATACTTCACATCGACTTTCGGCTCCCGATCCTCTTCAATCTTTAATCTCTCGTCTTTCCGCTCCGTTTTGCACGCCATCTTTGCCCGCCCCAAAGGGGAAGAGGAGGGAAGGGGAACGCTCTTCTTAAGAAGTGTGCTGGTGTGTGCGTGTGTACCAATGTTGTTACCATTGCGAAATATTCATGCGTCAAACACGAGCGCCATTCTTTATTTTTTCATCGCATCATTCGCATCGCCGGCTGGGAGTTTTCCATCAATTTTTCACACACCGCCGGCGCGGCGCGGCGTTGAGCTCAACAACTTTCCCAAAACGTACCACGCACACATACGTGTCTTTGCTGCAACGGAAGGAGGGAAACGGATTGCGAAAAAGGAGCGCCTCGACGTCGACGTGGGAATCGCGGATGAGAGCGTGCGCGCGCGCGCGCGTGGTAATCCGACCGGAAACTACTTCCGCGTGCGCGTTTTTCGCATTTCTCATATTTTTCCTTGCCATCCCACCGGCCCACCCCCCATCGCATCGCCCAGCGACCTCTCGTCACTTCCTCTCGTCTTTTCCATTCCTTTTCATTTCTTGTGTGGGTTTTTCTTTTTCTTTTTGGAGTGGCAGCCAAATCCTCAGGAAACTCGAAACGTATTATGTTCCGTTCACATTCTATCTCCCCTCTCGCCCCTGTGGACGAGTGCATATCAATCCGTATGTGAAGGGTGTACTCCCCCATCCAACGCTTTATTGCAACTACATTTTTCGCCCGGTTTTTGCAATTTTACTCTATTTCACAAGATAATTATATTTCTTTTCAACGCCTAGAATCACTTTGGATGTTGTTTCACTCGAGAACGATTAACTCCCCCCATTTCTTGGGCGGTCGGGTGGGTGGAGTGGGGTGGTTGGGGATTAGGTCGGCGTCGACGCGCCGCAAACGTGCTGGAAACGCCGCCGCCTCCTCCGACAACTAACTAACTAACCGTAACACTAACTAACCCCTCTCTGCCACTACTACCGAGGGAGACGACGAGACGAGCGGTGCGGTGCGCTTTGACTTCATCTTCTCCTTCGTTTCAACCTCGCAAGCCGGGCGGGGGGATGGCTGCTCAGCTGCCAACCACCCGAATTGCGCGCCGACCGGTGCAATGACACCGAGTGTTGGATGCCCCCCTCCGCTATTGCATAATTAACGCGCCAATGATTTGCCAACCGCCACGCCGCCGCCGCCGCCGCTGCTCCCGTTTTATTTATTCATTTGCCGTGATTAATTTAACTGCCGCTCAATTATCTATCGGCTGCGCTGACATCCTGTATAAATGACTCGGCAACGAGGGGTGGGATGAGAAGGAAAGTGCGCGCAGCCGGCGGAATTATTTAAATTATTGTGGCGATTGCGGTCGAATGCTCGGGACTAAGAGGGTCGGGGCACCGCCGCCGACCTCGATGCCTCGGTTACGGTTACGGTCAGCCCCACACCACCACCACCACCACCACTACCGCTCGTGCGAAACTTCCGCTACTATATTCGCAAATAGATGGCGGTGGCGAGAGTATGCGTGGGTGTGTGTGTGTGTCGCATAGTTCGGCAACCGCGTTAACCGCATACGGCCATGACTACCAAGGTACAGACAACGGCTGCTGTGTGTGCGTGGGTGAGTGGAAAACAACTTCATCTACATTCCACGCCGCGGACACACTGTGTGTTGGGCGCAACCCATCCGCCTCGATCCGCCAGCGACGACGGTGATAACGAAATGCTGGCGGTGGTGGCGGCGGGAGCGCATAAGTGGTAACCTCGTAAAGTTAACACGCCCGACTGCATTCTATTCCCGGCGGCGGCTGTTGGCGTTGCGCGCGCGCGCTATTCAACCACTCGACGCGATGCGAAGACGGAAGGGCGGCGCGACGATAGGGGGGAGGCGTTGAGGAGGAATGCTCGAAACCCACTTCGCTTGATTGCCAACAGCAGCCCAACCTATATTCGCACTTCCCATCCCCTTCACTCCCCAACCATTTCCCTTCTTCCCGTTGGCGTCGCTCACACTCTAGGTGACAATCGACATGCTACCGCGTGTGTATGTACACACCTACTTGTTGGCCCTTTAGCTCGTGAAATTTCCACTTCTACGTCACTTACGCGCAACGCCAGATGGGGGGATGGAGGGAGGGTGGCGAGTGCATGGTAGTAGTGGGGGAGGGAGCGATGCAGTCGGTCGCTTTGTGTCGGGTTTCCATTACGTCTTGCGCACGCTCCCACTCACTCGGAGAGGGGTGGAAAGGGGTGCGAGTAGCTCTAACAGCTACTTAATAACTTCCGGCGGCGCCGAGCCGCTTCATTTACTACATTCCACAAGCGCCCCGTTCTCCCGCGGCATTGCTCCCCAGGCGGCCGCCATTGGGAGGGGGCGTACTTGTTTACCCCTGTTCCGGCTTGCGCCACCTTCACTGAACTTTATAACCACCCCCATTCCCCTCTCCCTTTCCATCTAGATGCGGATGCACTTCTCGACCTCAAATATGTGACGTCGATTACCTTTTATTCGTCGACAATAATGCATTCGACGCGGGGTGTGAGCGAATGGTGGAGGAGGACGAGGTGTCGACACGTGTAGCGCACGCGTTATACAAATGGATAGGAGGGGGAAGGGGGGGATGCACGCGCCACCAGTGATTTTGGGCGGTCGGTGAAACCGATGAATGTAATAAGGGTCGAAGTGGCGGTGTTGGCGGTCATGGCAGGGGAGGTGGAGAGGCTGAATGCGCTCAAAAGCAATTAAGCGCGGCGCGCGAATAATTGACGAGTGCAAATGGACGCCCGCTAAACGCCCCGGATGGATAAATAATATATAACGAATAACAGGCGTTCGCGCATCCCTTAATCGTGATCATATTGCAATCTTTCTCTGTCCCGCGCTCATCCGCCGCCACTCATTAGCGCATCAATATTCAATGTCGCAATGAAACTATATAAGGCGAGTTGCAAGCAACATTTGTGACGATTCACACCGGAATCAATTACCCAGCTATATACGCTGCTAATTACAACGCATACAAAACATAAGCACTTACAACCCAAACCGCATTGTCTATTCCATCATTTTCTTATTATTGCACCGCAATAACAAACTGCAAACTGCGAAAGTGCACGGTTTGCATTATTCACATGCGAAACTGATCAAATGTACTTTGTTAACATGCGCAAGTGTATATACTTATATTTAGTGTATTTCAAACGTTTTGCATAATCAAGTATGTGTTGTATTCGGTCGCATTGTGCATTGTTATATTGCGCATGTCTAAACATCATTAAGTAGTCACGAGAAAGCCGTTAACGGCGTGGGCGTGCGCACGTCCAACTAGAGTGATAGGTAAGCAATACGACGCGCACACATGACTTAATTGCAGCAATAGCAGTTATAATAAACACTTTGCGAAAAAGAGGGTTTGTCAGAAGTGGGATTCGAACCCACGCCCACAGAAGTGGACTGCGACCTGAACGCAGCGCCTTAGACCACTCGGCCATCCTGACTGTTGTCAGCGTGTTCATCTAAACGCGTGTTCCTACGCACTATGTTGCTATTTTTAAGCACTATGCGCATATGTGTGCTTGAACTCAACCCGATTATGGTTGAGCTCAGCATTTATATTTGGAGCAACATTGTGTGGCGGGTGTTAATCATCAACACGATCTCTATTTGAATATACTAATACGAGCACAACCACTAATTGTAAGTATTAATGAGCCCATATATACAATGTGTTTATGGAGTATTGGATTGCAGAATATAACAATTAACAACTTTTTGAATGCATAGCAAAAAGGTGATTTGTAACGGAATGGAACAAAACTCCGGCAGGATGTGTATATCGATGGATAAATATACACAATATACGCGTAGTGTTTGCGGTAAAAGCTGTGCAAATATTTAACCCGAATATCAAGTACTACATAAATTGCGCACAGACACATTGCCGGAGACGATAAGGAAGCGCATACAATACAGCACAGATCTCCCCTCCGCTAAACATCAGAATGCGCGCGCATAACATATTTCCCTGTCCTTCCACTCCATGCATCCCGACGTGAGTATGTAAATATACATCTAATGTGTATACACCTTGAGTGGGTATACTAACTCCTTGTGTACACAACCTACTTTCTTGTATCGCATACCGGTAATTACACGAAATATCACAATTTTTCAAATGGCTGTACATATTAATCTCACAATATTGATATTCAAATATGCTTCTTATTAAACTTCTTATTAAACGACCAATTATAGGATATACAAGAAAGTAATCATGTATATCATGTATATTTCATACAATACACAATTTAAACACTTGCTGAATATACGCGTGTGGTGAGTGTGTGCGTTGGTGATGAGAGGAACACATCGCTGGATACATATTGACATTCGTACGAATTTAAGTGCGCAGTGCAGACGGATGAGGCGAGCTAGAAAAAAGCCTATCAATATATTGTGTGATAAAATTATTATGCAACTGTCCATATTCTTCAATAACGCCATCTACCTACTAATAGCTGTCGCAACCTATCGGTTACTTAGCAGTCGCAATTTATCGACATCCCCGCAAAACACTCTGTATAAATAAATAGCCTACTCAGTGCTGCTCGCGAGATGACGACGATGACGAACGACGCCATCAACGTTTACAGAGTGGTGTATATAGATATATAGACGTCGAGCCCCGAACATCAACTCGGCTGTTTGCAAAGGTGTACAAACACGCATACACCCACATATGAAAGCATATAGACTCAAAGAGCGAATACACTCCGGCTGTGCGCATCGCTTAGATTAAATACAAATACTTAATTCATAAATCCTAATAGTAAAACGCACGCGCTGATAAAACGCGCAGAATAGCACAGTATTGAGGTTATGTGTGCGCGCGCCGACGAGTGTGTCAGCTGTCGCCGCCGCCGAAAACCGCACGACAACGAAAGTGTCAATATTGATTGTAATCACGCGGACGGAGCGAGCGACTGAGTGGATGCATCGGTACGCAAAACGTGTCGTTGGTGAGATTACCGCAAAACAATTTTACGATGTCTCCAAATACCGATCGATCTGATTCATACACTTACAATATTATCGATTACAATCGGGCTCAGGATGAAGTGGTAATATTTTTTTTGCTCACCGAGACAAGTGACATCATTAACGCTTACTGTGCGCTTGCTGGCGTCGAGTGGGCTGAGTAAAATGTGTCGAGTGCCTCGCATGAAACGAACGCGTAATCAACGAGTGCGAATTATGATATGAAGTGTGCGTCACGGCGAATGTGGAGTGGCGAAACAGGCGAAAACACTTTACGCGCTCTTTTTATACACTTGATGGCTGGCGTGGCGACAAACCACACTTGTGACTTACGACCCCCTCCCCCAACCCTACACGGTGCATGACGCATGCGCCATTTTGCCAGAAAACATAAAAGATGGCGTTGAGGTTATGTTGAAATAGGAAGACATTTTTAATCGCACTTGTAGAAAACCTAAAACTTTAGCTTATCGTTTTTCTGGGTATTGTAGCCTGATGATGATGACGATTATGACTATTACGTTGCAGACAAGCTGCCACTTGAAAAACAAACATGGAATTGCATCAAGGATGTTTAGACATCAATCAATATGATTACGGGAAAAATAGTACTTTCAATGGAATTGATGATGGAGAAACACTTCAACTTAATTACTCACCAATCATCTCCGGTTATTTGTTTATTACGCCTACTTGATTCAAGTGCAAATACAATATTACCGAAAAACACAATAATTCCTGGAATCGACGATTGATCGCAATCAATAAGTCCGTAGGTACTTAATGTAAATATTGAAATTGTAGCAGTGTAAGTAATGTTATTAGTACCTACGCGCACACTGTATATATTAATGTACAACACAAATCTATTTGTGTATTTACCTAACCATTACTCTATCTCTACGTTTTGCGCAATAAGTGGGTTTTTTATTAACCATATTTAAAACATCCTCTTTTTTTTCGCGTGCGGATGTTGTTTGAGTGCGCGAATGGCATAGGTATGGGATGTTATTAACACCGCCAAAGTGTTGCGAACATTATGCGAATTACGTACGTAAGTCGGCAAACATATTGTGTGTGTGTGTGTATTTTGCTAAACTGATGCGAGAGGATGCATTATAGTATATAACGTATGGCTGTTTGTATATTTATTCGCACGCCGAGCCGCGCTGGTATCGCCGATCACCGCCGCCACCGCTGCCGCCCGGCAACGTTAATTGCGGCCGCGCACGCGAATTTCGCAATTAGCATTCCCTTTTAGCACCAAACCCGCCCGCGCGCGCGAGTTTCGCCTGTGGTTGAGGTTGAGGTTATACCTCGAATGGACTTAAGTCACTTAAGTGACCAATCTCTATATGTTCGATGATAATCATGCCCATGCCATACCTAGGCAATGAGAATGTTGTACTTACATACTCCAAGGCAGTGGCGTAGCAAGTCGACCAAATTTGATGCTCTTCTTATCTCTTATGATAAGATGGGTAGAAAACCCAAAAAATTGAAAAAAAAATGATGCTCTTTAGGTTAGATCGATCAGATTGGTTAGGTAAGGTTATGTTTGACTTTATGTAAGTTCAAATTGTTGTTCAACTTTAACATTAGATTATGTTTGAAATATTTGTCCCAAATTAGCATTGTCGTAAAGTGTTAATTCTCTATAATTTCCACTAACAGAAATCACAATTTAAATTGAATAGACTACCTTTATTCACAGATTAAAAAGACGTGACAGGTGATGCAAACGCCCCCTGTGAATGGGGCAAGATCGTTAGCGGTCAATTAAAACTAATTAAAAACTATATTCGCACATTACGTTGCCAAATCTGAATTCTGCTGTTGTCATTTACAAAATGCTTTTTACACGATTAAATTCTGTGATTTAATTTCAAAGTTATACAAATTTCAATAATTTCGTACGGACGACGGCCGCGTCATAAGCTTAGTTTTATATTGCGAACTTTTCCGGTAACCTCAAAA
>JARJDR010009995.1:0-35242 GCA_030264135.1 Myllaena sp. GC000078 | reverse complement strand
TTTAATTGATTACTTGATATTTAATTGTCGGTCTGCTTTACTTGTGACCTGCTTGAGCCGGAGCCGAAGTGCAAGTGCTTAAGTTGTGACCTGCTTAAGCCGGAGCCAAAGTGCAAGTGGCGTACTTAGGCGTTCTTGCCTCCGTCGTCGCCTCGCAGCGGTAACGCGATATTCCGCATGATCAGCATTATATAATTATATGCACCAGAAGTATGTTACATAGTTTTAATGAGCAAATGCACCAATGTGCATGTGCTGTTTCTTAGCAGATTACAATTGACATCTTTCTTTTCTTTATTGAGTTATGCATTCTAATTAAAAATCAATACGGTTCCAATCAAACGCATGTTCCATTCTGACAAGCCAAATTGGTGCCGCATGTATAGCTGGTGCTACTTGAGAAATCATAATAGCATTTCATACCACGATCTGGAAATAAAATAAATAAAATAAGTTTTAGATATTTATACATTGGAATAGAATTTCATCGGAAATTAATTAACATACCAACAGTATAAACACAAGTATTACAAGCAGCACAACTCATTTGTCGGATAACGCCACCATTTCTCAAACAATCAGACGGCAGAGGCTCACAAGCCAACGTGCACCGACCGTTTGCAAATGCCACACACATCCAAAGAATGCTTATTACGAGTATCAATTTCATTTCTACGTTTTATGGTTTCTGATATTAACCATTAACAGAGCGGTGATTATACTGAACGATGTTAACTTTATATAGGTAATCTACCTAGTGGCGCGAAGTGCTTGTGCTATTTCACATTACGATGTAGCATGTCGATACAAATAATACATGCACATATTTAATAACTGGCATTGTTGCATAGATAACACAACATAGCGAATTTTTTAAAATAATTGCGCAATTGAAAAACTTAAGTTTGCTTTTGTTAAATACACGTAAAATAAGTGAAATTTCTAGCTTTGGGCTTCCGACTGATGTATAGGTAGCAATGCAAAGATTGTTGTCTCATAAAATTCTCACAACATCACACAACATATTATAGTAAAATATCCACCGGATACATATGTACTTACCTACTACGTAGTCACAAGTGTCACATTGAGCACACGATCGCTTTTGAATGGAGCCACCAGTCTGAAGACAATCGTCTGGTGGTGGATAGCACATCATCATACAAATCATGTTTGTGGCGTTAATAATTGTAATCGCACTCACAAGCAAAATTGCCAACAACAAAAAGCGTATTCCTGCTATATTTCCTCTCTTATGCAGTATTTTCAACTGGTTGATTTTGGAAAATTTTTCCGGAATTGGTACAACTTCAATCTACAATTATTTGTGAAACAATGAGTACGAAGGTAATAATCTATTTTGAAATGAAGTAAACTTGAAAAAAATTACCACTACCTCAGAGTATTTGCATATTTCGCTTATCAGACACAAAATAACTAAACTTTATCAATTCCATAGTTATTATTTTCACTAGATTTGCGTAGTTTAGCTGCCAAAAAGTAGGTAATCAACAAAATTTCAAGACGCACTTTGTTGTTGCCAGCTCTGTTTGTGAGTGCGATGTGCAGTTACAAATATTAACGCAAAGATGGTATGTATTATTAGTTATTATTAGTTCTCTTGTGGTGTTGGTGTCTTTGCTGCGCAGAAAGAACAATAATACTGCCGCCTGCCGGTCGGATTCGGATTCGGTTTCTAATTTTAATGAGCCCGCAACGGAATAGTACGGCCTATCAACTGGCAAGCGAGTGCATTTTCCAGTAGTGGCCCGCGTTTCATATAGCAAACGGCTATAAACGCGAAGAAAATTTAACGCGACGCGCCGGTGTGTGCAAGTGCATTGCGCATCCGGGTCTTGACGCAGCTGCAACAGCTCTCCACACATCTTCGCACTTGATCTTTTGAACTCATCACTCATTAACATGTTGGTAAGTTTGTGCATATTTTCCCATTCTCATTACTATTTTTGCAATCCTATATTGCAAAAGGTATTTATGCGGGAAAATTGCATTCTGATCATGTTGTGGAAATTGTGTTACAGGGCCAGGGCGACGACTTGCCGGCCGAACAGCTCGCCGGTGAGTATTTTTAGATGTCGACTATAAATACATTAAGTGCGCGAAAGCTTAAGCATGGTCGCGATTGCATTCATGCCGGCTCGAATTCGGTTCAGCAGTTCAAGAGATCTGGTTCATCACTTGCTTAGATCTTAACTTGCGCTGAAGATTTGGATAACTACATAATCTGGCAGTGGCGAGGATTTTACGCGCCCACACATTCGCGCGACAGTTTGATGTTTATACTCAAGTTGTTTAGCAAGCGCGAGATAATAAATACATAATACGAACGCGTTTTGGGAGTGTTGATTTACGGATATTTTAAATTTAACTCGATGATATTAATACTTACACAATTTTTATGGAAATGTAGTCCTACGGAAGGCGTTTGAAGCGTTTGACAATAACAAATCGGGTTCGATTCCCACGGACATGGTCGCTGATATCCTGCGTCTTATGGGCCAGCCCTTCAACAAGCGCATCCTTGAAGAGCTGATTGATGAAGTCGACGCTGATAGTACGTTACGAGATTGCAATCTCTAACAATAAGTCTAGTTACGACGCTTGATTTAATTGGGTTGCGTTTGAATAGAATCAGGTCGTTTGGAATTCGATGAGTTCGTCACGCTCGCGGCGAAGTTCATCGTCGAGGAGGACGCAGAGGCGATGCAGAAGGAGTTGAAAGAGGCTTTTCGTTTGTACGATAAAGAAGGTATTATTATAAGTAAATATGTATTGCTGATATACTTTGAGTGTACTTTGAGTGAGCTCGATTTGCACGTTTTTTTTTTGGCAACAACAATTTGGCCGCTTTTTCTAATTTTACGTTTATTTACTGATTCCGTACCAACATATTATTGTTGTGTATTGACAGGCAACGCAATAATTAAGACTTTCGCAAAATCTAACAACATAGGTGCTTATTTGTTTGTATGAGCAAGGAAGGAGGACGTGCGGTCAGAATTAGCCAAGTCAATCAACAAGTTGTCGTTTGTTCGCAACGGCTTGCATCCAATTTCAACAATCGCCAAATGGCCACAGTAACACCTTTTTGGCGGGTGGCCAAGCGCGAGTTGTAGTAATAGTGGATTGCTGTCCGTACGAGATAACTAATTGCACGAGCGCTTTGTTTACCAAGTGTCTATCAATTAATTCATTATTCAACTTAATGCGCTTGTCGCTTGGCTGTTTGTAAAAGTGAGTGAAGTATTTCAATGGAATATGTCCGAATTAAGGCAATGGATATATTCCAACGAGCTGCCTGCGTGAAATTCTGCGCGAATTGGACGATCAGTTGACCAACGGTGAGCTAGACATGATGATCGACGAGATCGATTCGGATGGTTCGGGCACTGTGGACTTTGACGGTAAATAACTTGCCGTCGTTTTACTTCAGCAATACTACATTTGATATTTCTGTTGCAGAATTCATGGAAATGATGACTGGAGAATAATTCAGCTATTAGACTAACTCTTCATCTAGATTGAGTTTTACCTATTTTAAGACTTATTTTGTATTGTTGTTGTTGTGGACGACCAAAATTTTTGAATTTTTATCTATTTTGATGTTGATTGATGTTTTTTCTAATATGTTTCTTGTACCTACTTATTTATTGAACTTACACCACGTATTTGATAAGCATTTGTTGTTGATAACAATATTTTGCTCTATATTTATTTGTTTGTTTCCACGTCGTGTTGGTTTCTAAGTACTTAAGTAAATGGTTTTGAATAATATTAAATTTTGCGGTGATCAAATAAAAACTCTACAATATGTACAACTTTTATGGTCATTCCTCCATTTTCTAAATGGCCTTTTCTTCTTCTTCTTCTTCTTGCCGCTTCATGGTAGTAGCGAATCGGGAGTTACGTCGATTGGCAGTTCTCTCTTCTTCCCTACTCTAGTCTTCGATTGGTCAATATCACTTCACGAATCAATTGCGTGCTCGTCTTTCATTTGTTTGATGCCCAAAATGAATGCGCCAACGTCGGTGATCCGTTCAAACAATTAAACTATTTTGATTTTACGATTGAAACTGAAATGGATCGCTCGTCGGCGTCGTGGTGATTCGAAATGTTTTGAAACGCGTCGATGCGAATAGCATATACATATATTCCACCCGTCACCCGCGCTTGCTTGCTTGCTCTCCTCGCCGTCCGCCTTGTGGAGAGAGCGGGCGTGCGGTTGGAAATCGCGAAAAAAAGTTAAAAATAATGCGGGAAAAACTGGAATTTGCTGCCGTTTGCTGCACGCTGGTCTCGGGTGTGCGGTCGCGGACGTTCGTGTGGGTGGCTGGGTTTGGTGTTTACGCGCCGGACCGCCGAAAACCACTATAATCGCGGGTGGCGGGATGGAGGTATAGAATATCGGTACCTCCGGCCGGTGTCTGCTCAGTCTTCACTCGCCTGCCGTGAGAAGAACTCAGCCAAACAATCTTAAACGTAGTTGTAGTCTTCGTTGACGCGAAAATAAAACCCCAGTCGCAATGGTTGGTTTGGCGTGCTGCATAAGTTGTTAATTAAGCTAATTGAGTTTCTGTTGATTTCCAGGATGAGCTGCCGCCCGAACAAATAGCCGGTGAGTGTTATTTATTTTGCGCCCACGCACATAATGCAGATTGCAAAATGTGGATGCATTTATGACCGGGATAAATCAGCTTCTGCCTCGCTGACATATTAATGCATTTGGTGGTAAAAATAGGTAAATGCATGCGCATGATGCGCATCCAAACATTGCTAATGCGATTTTAAACATTGATTTTAAAAGAATAAAACATAATCATTATCATGAACGAGTTGCGTTTTGTATGAGTGGGTGGAAAATACACATTTGAAGAGAATTTACGAGTGTGTGATGCGTGACAAACCGACAAGCGACATGTGCGTGGAGTAAAAAAAAACGGTTGGTCGCGCTAGACAAATGGCGCTAATGGGCTCGACTCGCGAAGCTCGCGTGCGCATCGTAAATCACTCACGCGTTGTGCGTGTTGTAATCGAACATAAATAAAAATGTCATAACTACAACCAACAACTTCTTCATCGTTTTGGGCTCGCGACATAATATTCGATATTTATTTTTCCGGCACCGGCCGAAATCCGAATGCAATTAACACGTGCGCACGTGTCGCGCCATGCTCTGCTAAATCATCATCAGCACCGTGAAAACGAATCAGGAATCAGGAGGATGTGACAATTAGCGGTGGCAGCGGTATTTTCTTGGCAACCGATCGCAAAATCGCAAAATCGAAAGTCGTATTTATGATTTTTCGACATTTCGATCGCCGCGCAGACATTTCAATAACTGTGCGCGCGGTTATGGCCAGATGAAACGTGTTATCGTGGGTGACACGCACCGCCCACATCATTTCCAAAGTGATGCGAAACAGGCGCGTTCGTGTTGTGCCATTCATTTCAAATGAAGCACACCTGTTTTGCTAATACGATCAATCTTGCGCTATTACGCATAAAATTAGAACACCCGCTTACGTTTTGCCATCAGTGCTGAAGAAGGCCTTCGAGGCGTTCGACCATCAGAAATCCGGTTCGATCCCCACCGACATGGTTGCGGATATCCTGCGCCTGATGGGACAGCCCTTCGACAAAAAGATTCTCGAAGAGCTCATTGATGAAGTCGATGCCGATAGTAATACCATACTTTCCAATCATTTCCTATAAGATTGATAAGTATACGAATTGTATTTGAATAGAGTCGGGCCGGTTGGAATTCGAGGAGTTTATCACGCTCGCGGCAAAGTTCATCGTTGAGGAGGACGATGAAGCGATGCAGAAGGAGCTGAAGGAAGCGTTCCGCTTGTACGATAAGGAGGGTAACGGCTACATCCCGACGTCGTGTCTGCGCGAAATCCTACGCGAGCTGGACGATCAGCTCACCGACAAGGAGCTCGACATGATGATCGAGGAGATTGATTCGGACGGCTCCGGCACCGTCGATTTTGATGGTGAGTTCCCTGATGCTTGTCTTGCGCAAAAAGTTTGAATTTGTTTGGAATGATGCAGTTTGCCGCTAATATTAGAATAGTTTTTCGGGTGTAAAAATAGATGATGTTTGCTTCCAGCAGTTGAAGGATATGCATGTTCTCTCTTACGACCGCAATGAATTGTTTATTAGTGCTTTTTTACGATGCTACCGCCTTTTAACCGTGAAGCCTTAAAAATAGCAAACGGCTAGAGATTTCTAGTGGCTTGCACTTTTGTTGCAGAATTCATGGAAATGATGACGGGCGAATAAAACCAAAGTCAAGCAACATACTTAATTACTTATTTACAATTGTATCAATTAAATAAATTTGCAATTCTAATCATAACGATAAGTGTTCAAAATTGACGAGACAATGGTGGAAATAATAAAGTTTTCGTAATTTTTCTGGACCCATTCTTTTTTCTCATTATTTCTTCTAAATTGCAGATAAATATCGATTTATTTCGAGAGAAAAAGATACATAGTTCGTTTTAATGTTAATGTTCCCACAAGAGTAAAATTTAAATTCACTTAACATAGGTATATTTGATACGCACCGAATCAACTAAGTACTTACTAACTTTGTAACAATTCATAAATGGAACGAACCACTTTCATCACACAAAAATCATTAAGATAACAAGTCATTAAAGTCTTATTCGGTTGAATTCATTCATATCGAGAGGGATTAAAGGTTCATCCAATTCACTTAGTTTTAAAAGTCGTAATATTTTATGCTTAGTAAGGTCTTTGGTTAATATTCATAGGGCTTCTTGTTCTTATGCTTAAAATAGTAATCTATTAAAATAGATTGACGATTATTGTTTAGTGCATTTACCTTGGCGTTATACGAATGAGATTTCGGTTCTTTTCTGCCGTAATTTGTACCGTTTCCAAACCAAATGTTTTTTATATACATTGGTTGGTTTCTACGTCTAATTCACCAAACATTTGTCACATTTATCAATTTATACCACATGTAACAACTAGTGCAATTAATTTGGTAGCGCAAGTCAGAGGAAATTAGGCTCATCTGCGTGAGTTGCGGATTCATTCACAGTATCCGATGCAGCGCAAAATGCAACGTAATGTTGTGTGAGCGGAAATATAAATCGTGTTCAATTTGGCACGAATTCATCAAGAAGCAACCTGCTACTTCTACATACTGAGACTGAGGAGATGCCGCCATGGGTGATTTAGCCTCGCCACGCGGATTATATCATATTCTACTCTATATAAATATCATCGTACACTTAAATGACTCACAAAATAAGCAACGCGCGATAAACATCTAATAAAATATCTCCTATACGTGACTAGTAACCATCTATGTAACAATTCATATTCATATAAGTATATAATATTCAAGCGTAGTTTATCTAGGTAATTAATTGATATCATTTATCTGCGCACATTCAATCAAAATCAAATTGAAGCTTATTTGAAATATTGCGGAAACTCATTGATAATCTCCTTGACCAACCTCTGATCGTGCACACTCTGCGCGCTCTCCTCGCAAAAGATGCGCGTGAAGCACTTGAGAATCTCATCGCGCTGATGCATGTGCTCGTGGTAGCTGGTGTTCCGCACGATGCGGCGGCACAACTCAATGTATTGATGCCGCCGCTTATCGCCGGCGGACAGATCCAGAATATTGCGCACCGTAATATCAATCAGCACGCGCACATCGTTCGTGTAAAACAGGTCGGCGGTGGTGGGATGATCAAACAGATCGTTAAACAGCTTCACCACCGACTGCGGCGGCTCCGGTTCGTGATCAAATATGCGCACCGGATCCTCCGCGCGATTGAACAGCAGCAGGATCTTCTCGGTGAAGTGCTTCGCCACATTGCGCTCGGCGAGCGCCTGCACTACGACGTTATCATGCGAATGCTCGGCAAACTGCAGATTGAACGAGAGCACAAAGTTGACGAACAGGTCGGGTAGATCCTCGTCGTAGTCTTCGTCCGGCGGCTCTTCGATATTGTCCAGAATAAACGAGATGAATCGCACACCGAGGAATTCTAAAACAATTTGAATGCGAGTTATTGCGTACAGCCCTTTCTCCACGCTATGTACCCAGGTGCGTCACAGGCATGGCTTCGCCCATGGAGAACATCATCGTGAGCAGCAGGACCGAGTAGTTCAGTTTGGTGGTGTTGCTGGCGCTCGCCATCATGTCGCGCGCCAATTCGCCGGGCAGAATCGAGTTCAGCATGATGATCAGAATGGTCTTTTCAAGGCCGCACATGCAGCCGAACACCTGCAGAAGCAGTTGTCGAATGGACCAGCGGATCTCCATCTGATAGTACTGGATAAGAGTCGTGATCACATGGTAGTGATCCTGTGAGATGACATGTTTCGTGATGCTGGGATCTGCATTGCTCTAGAAAAGAAACATCCAGCAATCTGGGAAACATCATGTCAGTGGTGCTTGCTTACGAGTATTGAACGCAATTCAATGAGGTAATCCTTGATGGTATCCTCGTCTTCGTGCAGCATCCAACTGCGCTGCTGTGAATCTTCCTTGCAGTAAGTCAACTCATGGAAAATAATTTTCAAGCGACTTGCATCGTGTGTTTGCTCGATTTGCATATCATCCACGCTGAGATTATTCTCGGTGTGAGTTAATATTGTGCTCAAATGCGGAAAGACGGAGGCAGGGAGCAACTCATGCAAACCCTGCACGACGGTTGCAACCGCAATCCGGGACATTTCATGCGACAATTGCGTGTTTATCCGCACGCTCTCAACTAAATCGTACACATTCTGTTTGTTAATGCTTGGTTCGGGTAGGTTTGCTGGGCTTCTAGGTCTTTTTGGTGGCTCCTCTGTATCAAATGAGTTCTCCTTTGAAGCAAGCTTATCAAAGGAACACTCCTCATTCTTCTCGTACACAGTCACATCAGAATCAATCGTTTTCATCATAAGATTACTACCATTATGTGTGAAGTTATGATTATTTGTCGTACTTGTGATAGAATTATTTCTCTTGATTGCAGTGATTATGCCCTCACTGTTTTTGTACAGCAACTCAGGACCAGTGCCATTATCAGTGATCTTTGAATTGAGCTGCTGCTTCATATCGATGAGTCGCGCCAAATGTTCCTTCTTGGATGTCAAAATATATTGCTCAGCAATGTCATGTGTGGATGCGTAACCAATGCAATTCTCCAGCCATTGATTGTAGAAGCTGGGAGAAACAATTTGCACTTCAACATAGTTGGAAGGAATGTAGCCCATTTCGCCGTGTTCGTTGATCACTTCCCACCAGTTCTTGTGCTTGGTGGTCGTCTGGTGGAGCAGAAAATAGTCGTTCGCTTTGAATGTGAGCGTTTTGGTGTAGGTGGCTTGGAAATCATATAAGCTGTGTAGCATTTCCAAGTTATCTGTCAGCAGGAGAAAATATTGCCGGCCGTAGAAGAGATTACGCTGAGGGAGGAAATCGAGAAGAAACTCACCGAGTCGCAGCGCACTGTTCGGCATCATCGTGGCGGTAAAATCCAGCATGCACGAGGCCAGAGGATGCCTGTTTACGTGCACAGCTGATTTTGATTACACTGGATTGCACAGAGAGGGGTGGAGTCAGGTACAGTCAAGTGGGTTTAGTACTGGCTTGGAACATCATCCCCGAGGCAGTGGTGGCGATCACAAGGCGCCTTCTGTAAGTTGCACTGGCTAAATGCCAATCATCGAAATCTGATCAGTGGAGTATTTGTTGTTGTTTATGCGAAGAAGTTTTCATTGTGGTGCTGTAGACGCAATGTCATTGGCTGAGAGTATGCCGTGTAAATGACCGATAAGTTTATTGATTTTTTTATAACACATTCCGCCGTTAGAGGTGCACTCACGGCTCATTTACTTTTTGACCCGTTTGACACTTGATTTGCATCTGTTTGTCACTTGGAAAGGCGATTTCCGGTCGAAATATAGCAGAAAATTATACAAAAAGTATGTTCTCCTCAATTAAAATATTTATCATAAACTTAATATCTATAGAATATAATATATGCCGCGAATGTAAAATCAAATTAGATGTTTCACACGACAACGGAGATTTTGCAATATGAATCTCTTCTAATTTCATTGTCGTTCCTGCATGCAAGAAACTGTACTAAAAAGCCAAACAGTTCGTTGGACACACACATCTCATCTCTAGCGCAACCAAAGCTTGCAAACAAGAAATGTTAATCGAATGCTAAATTAAAGAATCGCGGAAATAGCGCGACGCGGCTATGGCAAATCATTTATCCCACTTATGTTGCAATTATTATCATTCATAGTTTCCTGAATGCGCCGATCTAGCAACTGTTCTCGTGTCAGCGCCAAATATTCGCCCTTGTATTCCTCCGCGTTTGCATCGAAGAAGGCGTTCTCGTCAACCAACCTCTCGTCAATGCTTTCGTCCAGCACGGAAGAATCCGCGTCCCCATTGAACTCCAACACTTTGGTGGTCACTTTCCGTGGCAGTCTGTAGACAAGACCGTCTTTGCGCGCAGGCGTATCACCTTGTGCGCGCACAATTTGCAGATTGCTGACGAAGCTTTCAATCATGCCGGCAAGTTCGGCCACCTTGAAGTTGCCGTTATGTGTGAGCGTCTCCACGTTGACCATCAACTCGTCAAGCTCCGCTGATAATGCGGTTTGATTCGATTCGATCTGACTGCGCCTCTCGCTGATTACTGCGACGGTGCAACTCTGTTCAGCTTTTAGCTGCTTGCCGAAGTTCTGTATCGAATTCTGTACTTCTTGCGCGTTGTTTCCGGTAATCGCGGTTTGCTTTTCCTTATCAGCTTGCAAGCGCGCCTCTGCATCATTGAGAAGTGTATCAATCTTATTCTTACTCAGGCTGCTTTCCGCTTGAATAGCATCCAAACCATTGGTTGCTTTTGTACTATTTTTCTCGATGCGTACTCGGTTGCGCTCAAATTCTTCGTAGAGTATATCCAGTTGCTTTTTATCTCCAGTCCAATCTTCCGCAAATCGGTTCTGCTGCTCATCCCATTCATGGGCGATGGGCTCGTTCAGCGTTTTGCATTCGCCAACTAGCGAGTGTAGATCGCCATGGAAATTGGTACGAACCTGCGCGTGTTGCTTCTGATGGTTCTTGAGCAACTTTTTCATCTCCAATTCGAGGCGCTGATCGTGGCGCAGCGACTCTTCGCAGTGCGACTCCAGTTTTGCCAACTTCTCCGACAACGCAATGACTTGATTGTTGGACTGTGCAAGTATGGCTGTAACTGTCTCAATTACTTGCTGATTTCGTTTGTCAAGATGGGCACTAATCCGCTGCGTGCCTTCTTTTGCCGCGCGCCAATCGTCAGAATGCTTGCGACTCTGAGCTTCCAGGTCGGCAATGATGCGATTCAAACTCTCGTTCCGGAGCGTCCACTCGTCATTGAGGTGGCTGCGAATTATCTCAGTTACCTCCTTAGATAATTTATGCGTGCTTGCCAATTGCTCCAGTCGTGCGTCCGCGCCAGCTTGTACTCCAGCATTCAGCTCTTCAAGGCGCGCTTTATGACTGCGACCATTGCTGGCGAGCGTCTCCTCGAGGCGCGTCATCTCGGCGATGTTCTGCAGTGCAAACTCGCCGGTGGACGCCTTCAATGTGTCCATGTGCCGTTTGACGTCCATGTACTTGTCGTAGCCCTCCTGGATCGTCAATGTCATCTGCCGGCCGTTATCCAGGAACAATGCACTGGCGTTTTCGTTCTGCTCCATGGCTGCGTAGAATTTAGCCGTCTTATCGCTGAGCATGTTGTGCTCCTTGATGTGCTGATCGAAAGCGGCAGACATCTCCTTCGTCAGCTCGAAGTAATGCGATTGCGTGTCGTCGTACGTGTCGATCAGCTCCTGCCGAATGCGGCGATCGAGACGCAGCTTCTTCATGTGCTGGCGCGAGCGCGACAGCGACTGCTTGGTGCCCTCGAGCTCGCACTGCGACACCGAGTACACCACCTCCAGCTCGTTGCACTGCCGCTGCAGTTCAGCGGCGCGCGTCTCGAAGTCGGCGCACTCGGCCACCATGCGAATATAATCCTCGCGATTTTTCGTCGACTCCTGCATCAGCGAGTTGTAGTTGTCCACGTGCAGGTAAATGCCCTCGCACTTGCGCGCCGCAATGAGGTCCTTCTTCAGGCGATCGATCTCGTCCGCGTAGCCTTTGATAAGCGTCGCCTTGCACAGGCGCTGGTTCACCTCCGGTTTGGTGATGATGTTGCGCGCGCGGAACGCGTAGTCGAGCGTGCTCAGCGTCTCCTCGATGTTGGACTGCGCCGCCGATGCGGTGGCGATGATCGCCGTCTTCGTCTTGCCGCCCAGACTGTCCTGCAGAATGCGCGTTAATTTCGATTCGCGATAGGGTACATGGCCGGCCTTCTCCACCAGCGATTTAATGACGCGTCCGAGCGTTAGCAGACTCTGATTGATGTTGCCCGCTTCGCGTGCGCGCTGGTCGATCGCGCCCGATCGACCAATGTTTTCGCTGCCAGCTAAATCGACGAGATTCAGTTTGCCCGTCTTCACGAGCTCCTCGCCCTCGGGTGTCATCTCCTTCATGTGGATTACAATCGTAAACACAGAGTGGCTGCGGCTGGATTGCTGATTCATGAACGTGGCGGCCTGTCGACGCTTCTCAGCGCCGGTCCGCAGCAAAGCATGCACGTCGCGTTTTGTGTAGACGGTTATTTCTTCCAGACCGTGAATTTGAACAGAACTTTTATTTTTCGGATCTTCATATATCCTACAATAATGCAAGAAATAAATAAATGAAATAAATTATATTATTTGTGTTACCTCAAGGTCTTCTCATCTTGTGCAAGCAAATCATACAAGACTTCATTATAAATTTCTAAATATGAAACCCGAATGGTGTAGTCCAGTTCGGACTGAGAATCGAGGTAGTGAAAGATTTGAGCCATCGACCTGGGAATGATGCCCACTTCAGAGTCCAGCAGCTCCATGCCGGTGTAGGACATGTCGGGCCCGATCATCGTGTGCGTCTTGCCGCTGCCCGTTTGGCCGTACGCAAACACCGTGCAGTTGTAGCCTTTCATCACTTCATCCACAATGGGGCTGATGGCCTCCCGGTAAACAGTCTCTTGCTTGCAATGCATATCAAACACTTTATCGAACGCGTAGCGCTTGGAGCCGTGCGACATTGGCACATTGATATCCTTGCCGTTCACTCGGAGGCAGCTCGTCGAATTCATCGCAATCTCGCGCTCGCTAAACGGACTATTAGGAGGGAATGTTTGTAATGGTTTTGCCATTAGCATTGTTCTAAGTGCAGCGCTTACCGAATGCGGGTGAACACTTGGATATGCTGCTTGTCCTTCATCTTGATGTTGTTAGCGTTCGCCATTTCGACGTTGGGTCGGAGTAGTTAAAATCACGATAAAACCAGTGCTAATGCGAAAATATATCGAGACGCGTGGTAACGGTCGCACAGTGAGTAAACGAATGAGACCAAATGAGACAATAGACGAGTGATGCTAACCAATGCTAACCAAACAGGTTGTGGTTGCAGACGTTGGCGTGGGATAATTTGAATCGCTGAAACAGGTAACTGCTTTACCAATATTTATATACAGGGTGTTGCCTACTAAAAACGAAAAACGTCTAAACTAACCATTGTTATGATTAGTAACAATACATTGTATGCTTGATTAAACAGAATACAAGAAATTATCGGAATTTGCAACGTTTCGGATAAATCAATGTCGTTCAAATATGAAATTTAGTCAATTTATTTCCATGCTAATTACATCTGTGAATCTTTGCACTCGCATTCAACCCATTCAACCGCATGCGCTTTAAAAATTTCACCACATTGTTTAATCGCAAGATTGCGGAGCTCACACGTGCAAAACAACGCATGACTCCCTCCCACTCCCTCCCAAACGGAATTTGCCAAGAGCCGCGCTCACAATACAACACAACAACGCAGCCCACAACTTTTGATTGTAGTAGACGTCAGAAAGCAGCACGTAAATTGTTGCGAACATTTTGCACGTCGGCGACGACGCAATCTATTTAAAAACCGCGCCGAGATTGGAGCGAGCACGAGCACGAGCACGAGCACGCGGTGAGCGGAGAGACCGTCGTCGAAGGAGAGTGGCGAAATTTTACGTAAGAAAAAAGAGTGGTGCCCCATCCACATCCGTCCCAGCTGCAAACACGCACGTAAAACAAACACACGCACTTAACCTCTTCGGCGCGCACAGCACAGCAAAGCGAAGAGAGATTACTGGCTGGAGGTTGAATGTTGATAAACAAAGGCGCCGACGAGAGAGCCAACCGCGACGCGACGTGGAGGATTATGTGCGTGATTTTCGCGACGTGCCGCGTTGAGATTTACACCAGCTTATGCAGGAGAGTATGCGACGCGTGAGCAAACCGCAGCAGCAGCTGTACAAGCCGGGCAGCGGGCCACTGCGCAAATCCGAGTATGATGAGGCGACGACGGCGGCGGCGGCGACAACGACGGTGACGGCGCCCAAGAAAAACCTCGCCGCCAGCCGAATGAGTCGCGCGCGCCAGGACGATGGGGAGTTTCCCGAGGACAATGGGGGTGGTGGTGGTGGGATGCAGCGTGGTGAAGGTGGCGGCGATCGTCGGAAGAGCAAGAAGCCGGAGCAGCCGCTCTACGTGCCGGCAGTGGTGGCGAAGGCTAGGGAGACCGAGAAGAAAATGCACGTAGCAGAGCCGGAGCAGCGCAGCATCAACGGGAACAACAACAACAATAGCGAGCGCCCGGCGCCAAAGAACAAGCGCTATTCCAGCAAGAGGAAGGGTAATGACGGCGGTGGTGGTGGTGGTCCCGTGCAGGAGGAGTGGAGGAGCAATTCACCCACTCATCCTTCATATAGACAAGGTATTTAACAACACATTGTTAGTCTGATCTCTCGATGCTGTTGATGTAACTGTTGTTGGCTGTATTGTGGTAGGTTCTGAGCCAAGACTACAGGAGTCAAACAGTCAGAACACGTGGTCGCGTACACGGGACACACGCAGCGTGGAGCCGGTCAATGCAGCGGCGCATCACCACGGTGCACCGCCGCCAGCGCCGCGCGCATATCAGGGTCCGCCGAACGCGAAACCGCCGTCGGGACGGCGCCATAGCACGGTGGGCGTTGAGCAAGAGAAACGGCAGAAGCCGCCGAAGCAGAACCTGGACCACCTGCCGCCGCGGCTGCGCAAGCAGCGTCTGTTGGAGGCGGCGGCGGCGGCGCTCGACAAGAGCCAGCACAAATTCGCCGCCGCGGCCAATGTGCCTGAGGAGCCGTGGGACGGTTCAGCCAGCCTTACTTTTCAATGCGGCGGCGGCAGTAGCAGCAGCAGTACTGCACCACCGCCCAACTACTACGCCCCGCTGCCTTCCAATCAACACGTTACCTCAAACAATATGATTTACAACACGCTGCCGGCGAAGGGGATGCGCGGCCGTGGTCGGCTGCAGAACGAAGCGAATTTCAATCCGGGTTTGTACAGATCGATGACGCCCGATTGTGGCAGCGGGGGCGGTGGTGCACCGGAGGTGGTGTCGCGACCCATGAGTCCACCGCCGCCACCGCAAGTAAATCGAGCGCGCAGCAATGAGAGTCTGCATCGCATTGACGTGCGTTCGCCGGTGCATTTCAATCGCTATGATGACCAAGCCGCGGGTCGCGGCGGTTACCGGAAGGGCGCCGACGTGGATGGCGGTCGGCGTGAGATGAGAAATAATCAAAATGCAACTAATCAGCAGGTGAATCAGAATAATCAAAATGATAGGAGTTATGGTCGTGATGAGCGCTTGCGCGATCGCGATCGCAATAATCGAGATCGCGAGCGGGAGGCGGATCGAATGCATAGAGAACGGGATCGACGGGATCAAGATCGGAATAATAGGGTTCAGGATCGTAGCACGAGAGACCGAGATCGCGAACAAGATGGCAATCGAGATCGAACGAGGAGTTACAATAAAGAACGCGATAATCGGCGTGGACCGGATGCGAATATCAACAGGGATCCGGACGTTGACGTCAAATCACTGCAGAGTAAATTGAACAAGATGGACATCAATGTGAATTTGAAGAATACTTTCGAATCAATTAGCAATGAAGCGTTTGTAAGTCAAACACACTTCAAACACATATTTCTTAACGAATAGATGAATGAATGCAATGTCAATATTTCAGGATTGGAGTGAAGAAGTCGAAATGCACGTTAAAAACCTCGAAGAGGGTTTGAGCGACGCAATGACGCGGAGCTCGTCGATGACGAGCCTCACCGAACCGACGAGTAAACAGCCAGCGGCGGCGGGGGCGGCGAGGTCAAAGCGTTCGCGAAGACGCCGTGAGCGACGCGGTCGACGTAGCATGAGCGGGCATCGTGATCGCAGCGTGGACAACCATCGCGAAGAGTATTCACCGCCGTCGAATCGGCACGCGCGCAACCGCAAGAATTCGCACAACTCCGACCATCACCAACCGGCGGCGTTCAAAGTGCCGGAAGCGCGTACCCGCCGCGATCGTAGCTTCGATCGCCGCGAGACGAGTTTCGACCGCCACCGAAAAACCAGTTGCAGCGACGACCACCACCAACAGCAGCAGCAGCAGCCGAACTGGCGTGAAGAGATTCGCGTGCGTGATGCGGCGCGCCGCACGTCCGAACGCGATACGCCATGTGATGATAGCACGACGCGACGCGGTGGTATCATCCACCTGCCGAAGGAGCCCGTCAAGGCGCCGGTGCTCACAATCAAGGAGCGCCCGCACCCGTCTGCTTCGATCTCCTCCATGCCGACCATTCAGCCAGCGGACGCGACTCGCCGCTCGCCCGGTCAGAAGACTCTTTTCGACCCGCACAACCCCAATCGGCCGATTATCGTCAACAAGCCAAACTCACGCGTCAGTTCAACAAGCTTCTCGGACGGCGGCGACTCTTCGTCGACGGCGGCGCCATCAGGTGTGTACGCGTGCACCGACCAGGCGGGCACCTATCGGCCGGCGTGGCATAACGAGAACTCTGAGAACTTCCAAAACGCGCGCTTCCCGCAAGTGCTGAAGGACATTCGGCGCGCCGACGCCGAAATGCAGAACTTTGCGCATCCGCCGTACATTCTGCAGTACTGGGCGCACATCTACAGCTGTCGCAGCTATCTGAAGGATTCGCTCATCTACCTGCTGCGCGAGGATATGCATTTCGCCGAGAACGAGAACGTCGAGCTGTACTTCTGGAAGCTGCTGTACTACAACTTTATTGAGATCATGCGCAAGGCGATACCAAAGGAGCCGGAGAACAGCAAACGCTACAAAGAGTTTCTGCTCGAGCTGATTGATGAAGGCGTCACGTATTACGAGCAGGTGCTCGAGATGCTGCAGTCCGTGTACGGATTCTCGCTGGAGAAATACACCGGCGTGAATGCGTTCACGAAGGGCAGTTCGCGGTCGGTGCAGTTGGCGCTGATTTCTGCGCAAAAGATCTACATTTGCCTTGGGGATCTATTCCGCTACAAAGAGACGGTGAACGAGACGACGAATTATGGCAAATGCCGACAGTAAGTTGGAGAACTCCATCGACGAGATGAAAATCTAACGCTGTTTATGATTATAGATTGTATCTGAAAGCACACGATATCAACCCGAAGAATGGCAGGCCCTACAATCAGCTGGCAGTGCTCGCGTTTTATTCGGTAGGTCATCGATTGTCTTTCTGTTTAATAGCACCAAATTAATGCGAGTTTTTCGCTGTTTTAGCGAAAGAAATTGGATGCGGTCTACTACTATATGCGCAGCCTGATGTCGACCGTGCCGGTGCCATCGGCGCGCGAGTGCCTCATCTCGCTGTTCGACGAGAATCGCAAAAAGGTAAGTGCGCGTCCACACCTTTTGGTCCACTAACAAAATTACCTACATCTAATTCTCTCTCCCGCTAACCACACACACACTCTGCGCAGTATCTTCAGCAAATCTACGTACGTATTGCAAATGCATGGGAGTGTTTGTGTATGAGATGCATTCTATGATTTATCATCTGCATCATGTGCGCACTGCGCCGCGCCGCCGGGGTCAGATTACAGTAAGAGTTCACCTGTGGCCCATATCGCCGCCGCGACGTGATGTAATTGTACTTGCAAGAAAAGCGCGCGCGCGCGCGCGATCGCGCACGCCGCTTGACCCATTTGTAAATACGTAATGCGTACCGTATGCGAAAACCGACGGTGACGGCGACGGCGACGGCGACGCAAACGAATTGTTTGATTAAACGTATGCACATTGCAGCGCTAACTGTTTTTCGGTCCGGCCGGTCGGCCCGGCATTTGCATGTTTGCGGCCGCATGTTATTGCCTAGTATTTAATGTGCAGATGCGGTGATACGATCGTAACTTACGTTTTATATGTTGAAGATGTTATTATCCGATTAGCCATTGCACTCGGCGACATAAATGTTTGCCGAGAATCACTTCGTTTTTCGACCAATTTAACGATCCCTTCGCGCGCACGTTGATTCTCATGCATTTTTGGCGCTCGAAAATTGCCTTCTCCGAAACGTCCACGTTGTTGCATTTCGGCATCGTGTTTCTTTTGCCAGCTGATAAGTTTGAAATTTTTGTTGTGGGTGAAACCAAAATGTCCCTATGGTTCGTTGGTAACGGCCGCATATTTAAATTTAAAATTTCAACAGTTGCGAATGGACGTGATTGTACGTGGGGGTACGGAAATATATGTTCCCCGATTACGACATGTTTTCGGTTTTCGAATTTATAATTATTTTCATTTCATATTGGAGTTTACAGGGATTCATTAGGGATTGTTTTTTGTTTCGATGTAGTACGAACACGAACGCAAACGTCGTGAAGAACGCCTGGAAAAGGCGCGGGCGCACATGAAGGAGAAGGAGTCTGAGCAGGCGAAGACGAAGCGCGGTTCGTTGCGCAAGGAGACGTGGATACGGCCGGATGGCGGGCGTCGCATTCATCGCACCACGTCGACGCTGCAGGACGCCAAGCAATTCGACTCGGAGGAGGAGGATCTCGCCGCGTTGACGAGCGTCGAAGTACGAAACACATCACTCCCGCAATGCTTAATTTGCTAAATTTGTCCTCTCCCCCCAATCCCCACTCTGTTGCAGGTGAATAAGCGATTTGTCACCAGTTATCTACATGTCCATGGTAAACTCATTACCAAAATTGGGTAAGTTTCGTATGTTTCGCACGGTCATTTCATATATCAAAGTGGAGCACGTTCACAACCGGGCTAGTAGGTGACTTTCATGCGAAAAAATGCAATTTGCCGCTGTAATAACGCGCGTCACCTTTGACACCACCAGTCCGGTAGCCCATTCCGGTTTTGTTCCACATGGGTACTTAAGCATATGCATTCAGCAAATTTCTTAAACCTACTTTAATTACGATACCGTAGTCGAATGGAAGAAGACTTTTGTGTGTACTGTGCATGCGATGGGTGATTACGGTGAAATCTATGAACTTAATTATAATTAAATTATTTTGTGGATGGGTCGGCGCACGAAGGAAGAATGGATGCGAGCGATGCTTTAATTTCGTGTGCAGTTATTCATTGCATAAGAGCTCATTTCATATTTTTTTTCACCGCCGATGTGAAGTCCTCAAAAAGATCATTTATTATTCTGTGTGTGGATGTGTTGTTGCGTTCGACGCACAACGGACGCACGCGCGCACGTCATTATCATCGAAATTTTACTTACTTATAATATCTATCGTAACTACGCTAGATTTATAAGTGCGCACGACATGGAGTAAAAAAAACTTAACAAGACTGTAGCGCAGTTTGTTAAGAAATCTCAAAAACCATCCATGTTCGATTCTCATGAATTTTTAATTACTACCTTTTAGTCGTAAAACGATCGAAGGCGGAAAGGCGGGATCGAAACCGTTTCGCCGCGCGCATTTTTCATAGAATTCGATTAAGTTTTACCGTATTAGATGATTTGCTATAAACACTCGACGCTCTCCCGCATGTATACACATTCGTTTCATGTGATTTTTTTTTGTTGCTTTTCGTTTAAATAATCACTGGATATATTCAAGGCGTCGATGAGAAACTGTTAGGTGATAATTGAGACATTTATACTCCTCGCTGAGTGTGTGGTGGATTAAAGCAAAGCAACGCAAAGAGACCTCCGACTATTATTGACACGAAACTGAAATTAGAGCCTTCTTTCCTGGGCTCGCTCTCGGGAAGCGAAGAACTCTTGTCGGCGAAAAAACAAAAACCATCCGTTCAAGTATGTGATAACATCCTCGATTAATTTGTATCTTGTTAATTAAGTCATCATCGGCGAAGGACTCGAAATCTTTTCGAACAAATGTATCAAGCGCGATTTTATGGTGGTGACGTCAGAAATAATTGAGCGAAGAATAGATAATTATTGCACATTGTTGGCACCGTTAGCATTTGCATGGTGTGCGCAACAAAAGGCGCATTATTAAAACGATTACTATAAGTATTACATTATCTATGAAAGGTTCAATCGATGGGTGTGAAGCGCATGAAATTGAAAAATGATAATCACACACTTAATTGCTCACGGAGCCCACCCGCCCTCCTCGATGGGAAGGAAAAATTAATGATGAAAATCACGTTTCGTAATTGATTAGTTTTTAAAGCGCGCCAGACGGCATATATTCGTTGAGGAGAGCGAATGAAGATTGATGACGGACTTTGCAAGGAACGTTATGATTTCTCGCGATTGATCATTTTTCATCTCGGATTTCCGATTGAGAAAAAATAAACAAATGCAAACACGTATGTTTTTGTGTAGAATGGAGACCTTCCACGAGACCGCCCTGCAGATGCTGAAGGAGTTTCGCGCGCTGCTGCAACACTCACCGCTGCCGGTGCCCTCCAGCCGCTTCCTGCAGCTGCTCGCGCTCAACATGTTCGCGATCAAGAGCACGGAGCTGAAAGGTGAGTGCCCAAAAAGTTATTCCGGCAACATTGTCTTGCGGAGATAAATCATCGGGGCCAAGATTGTGTTTTCGGGGCGTGGGCGCAAGCGACATTTAATATGCGTGCATAAATTTCAACAGGCATGCACACAGTGCACCATCCCCCGTTTTTTTTGTGTTGTTTGCGGCGCGCAACAAATTTGTTAATTTATTGGCGTATCTTGCTATCAGCGCACGAGATGTTTTATGACTGCTGTATTCGTGCGAAATGTTAATGATTGCCTGCAGCAAGGGGCACTTATAAAATGAAATTAAATCGAAATCATCTCATTACGACCTGCGTCGCGCGATGGGAATAGGACGACGACTACGACGCGGTGACGGCGACGGGCGTCCCTTGGATGGGACGGTTGATATGGTATTGCGATTGCGATGAGAGGAGAAGACGCTCGTAAAATGCGTTATTACAATTACGCGCGCGCGCGGAGATTCGTGTTCTCGAATCGATAAATGTGTGCTGCGCCGCGTGTATGTCGGCGCTGGAAATTTGTGGCTACTCGGCGCGCTCGGCGCCAATAAATAGAACACTCGTTACGGAACGGCCGTCGTCGTCCGTCCGTACCCGTCGTCGTCTTTGATCCATCCGCCGCACTATGAAACCTGATACTGTGCGCATCGTAAAATTGAAACAATTTTTATTCGCTTTTGTGTGCGCGCATGTCCGCATGTATGCATGTGTGCGCAATCGCGCAAAAATCCTGCCTGCATTTATTTATTGGATATGTGTATTCATTAATGAAACTATAAATAAGGGCGTGGTCCCAGCAGCCCCGCAGGACAAAAATTACGAGTGTTTGTTATTAATGAAGCGAGCGTGTAATTATCATGTCATTTTTTCCCATTCCTTCTATTTGTATCGTTTATACATGATGGTATCATTTTCATTATGCACTGTGTGTATCTTTTATGAAATTTTTTATCCGTTGCGAACGTTTTCGATCATTAATTAATGTGCCCGAATGTTTTATGGCATTTCCGCTGAAGGAAAAGAGGATATTTCGTTTTTATGAATAATCATAATCGTCATCAATGCGATGTGGATTTTTCGATAGGCGCATCTCTATCGCAGTAATCTCCTCGTGTTTTTTTCTCCTTAATTGTAATTCATTATAATTATAAAAGTTAACGACCTTAATCTGTTGCGAGAGTGCGCTTAGCGAGTCTATTTTTAGACGAATATAATATGTAAATACCGGCGCGCTTTTAATCAATAAGAAATTCATGTTTGATCGAAAATTTCCAGACTGCGATGATACACATATTGCAATGCGCACCACATTCAAATAAAAACCGTATGTTTGTCGGTTGTCGGCGTGTTGTCTCAACGGAGCAATTTATTTTATAGCGCGACATCGGATGAGTGCCATTAAAAAATTTATTGCGAATTTCAATTATACTCTCCTGCCTTCACGTGTCCTTGCCCCTCCTTGCGCTGGCGCTCCTGCCTCGATCCTACCTACTGGCTATGCTTTGATGTGCAGCCCCGTGTGTAATTCTGCGGTTTTATTGATGGCAGAATTGCATTTATTTTATTTCGATGCATCATGTGTGCATGCGCACCACTCTATTTGTCGGGCTAATCGTTGCCGCACTTACGCGGCCACACACAGCCTGCAAATAAAACAAACGTTAGGGTTGTAAACGACATGTGCACGTAAACGTCACGAATTTGAATTCGAAGAGGAAGGCGTTAAAGTCACCATTTTTATTCGCATCGTTTGCGACCGATTTCCTGTCGCTAATTACTAATTGCCTGGTTGTGCATCATTGTCGTGATAAATTATTACGTTCGGCGCGCTAATGTGATTCCTCGCAACTCTCAATTTCGTTCCCATGTGGGCACTGCGTGCGTTCGTTCGCTCCCAAAAATTCCCAATTGTGTGCGCGCACCAAGTTGAAGGACCTTTCGGGCAAAGTTTCCCCCCGTTTGGGTTGTTGTGTGTTATTAGGCGTCATTTGTGCGCGGGGCGAATTGGCTTTGCACACGTGTGTGCAATGCTGCGTTTCGTGGAAGGATGATTTATCAGGCACAAATTGGCGGTCTGCGTCGCCAAATTGCGTTCGCCTGCTTGGGCCCCGAATTTTCGCGAGACATCGAAACCGATCGTTACGCTCTTTGCGATGATGAAGAATGAAATTTTCGGGCGGATGCGGTTCGATGACCGAAAAACGACAACAAACAAGATCGGCGGCAGCGGCGGCGGCGGCGGTGAATTGAATTCAATATTAAATTAAATATTTATACAGTTTATACCTTACATGTGTCAGCTTCCTGTTGGCCCGTCGGCCATCTCTTTATCGCTTATGCAAATTTAATTAGCGGTTTCGCATTAATAATACCCATGCGAGCGAGTCTTCTACACTGGCGAATGGCTTAATTTGTTAATGATCAGTCTCTCTCGCAAGTCTTCGACTGGGCAAAGCGTAAAAAAACGTCAATTTTTTAGCTAGTACTCTGGGGAACAAGTTACAATCGCGGCGAAGAATTTGCGTGCGCGAATTCAATGCGCGCATAAATCATATCCGCCCGCACAATGCATACCCTCCGCGCGGGCACTATGAATGGATTACGCGTGATTTACCGCCCCGCCCCGGCTTGCAAAATAGTTGCGCCGCATTTTTTCGCGCTCATTGCATGTATCAAAAACTTGACCGAATGCTGTGCGGCCGGCCGACGTTGACTGTTTGCTGGCTGTTGGTTAAAACTTTCGGCCGCCACGTATTCTTTCCTACTTCACCGCATGCACATGATCTATGAACCCATATAACTTTAACGACAGGTTAAAATACAGATAAATTAACATTTATGCATTCCTTTCGTCTTTGCATGTGAGTGGCTGTGTGTGTTGCGCCCGATGCATAGAAGTCAACGCACGCAAGCGCGCATAATATTGCTTCTCTTTCTGCGAGGCATAATCTTTGTCTTTCGATTTCTTCTCACACACGAGAAGATGAAGCGTGTGCGCGCGCGCGCCAATGTTTGTCCAGCGATATATCGAGTATTTGAAAAGGTGCGACTTGGAAAAAGAATTGCACTTGGGCAACTACGTTGTACTAATAGTACTTTTTCTAATGCACCAAAGCCAAAGCGCGAGTGCTGAGAAGCAAGATTGAGAAGAAACCTAGAGAGAAGGGTAATCATACGGCATGTTCATGAATGAATAGGTACGCGAATCACCAAATTGCATAATCATCATCATCATCATGCTCATCATCGCACGTCATCGCTACAAAGTATAAAGGTAGATAGAATGCAGTTAGAATAAAATTGCTGTGTGCGATGGGGGCACAGAGGCGCAAGACGAAATCAAATATTGAACTTGTTCAATAATTCAATACCGCAGTTAGCCAGGAGAAGAGACTATGAAGCAGAAGAAGAAGAAGAAGAAGAAGAAGTGATCGGTGTGTAAATATCGCGAGAGGTTGGGAGGTGCGTTTCTCCAGGAATCCAATAAGCAAATATGAACCCAAATGCATCCCGCGCGCGCGCTTAGCGGAGGCGAATTGTCCAGTTAGAAACGCCGCGGCACGCACACGGGTGGCGATTACGCGGCGGGCGATCGCCGTTTGCATAAATTAACCAGCCGACACACCGCGGGAATGATTTTTTTTCGCTAAATTCACCATTCGGAAGCTAGGTAATTAATTTCACGAGGTTTTGAACAATTTTGAAGCGAAAGAAAAATATTGTTGAACGGTTGAATAGTTGAGTAACAATAATTTATCCATCACGTCATGCAATCACCCATCGATCGATCGGATCGATCGATCTCCACCGATTGCCTAAACGTTTGCATCGGGGCGGGCATAATAATGCGTTTAAAGATTGTGAAATTTTTCTCTCCGCGCGCGCTTATGATGGATGGTCGCGAGCGCGCGCGCAACCTGACAACACGCGGATAACGAGCGATGCGACCGGGACCGCAACCGCGACGTGCCGTTGATTATCCATCCGCGGCGAAATATATTAATTATAAAGACGGTTGTACTTTTCTTTTGGAGGGGTGGGCGTGCAATGTTGATATCGAAATTGATGCCCGTATACATGCGCACCGGCTCATCTCTCATCTCTTCTCATCGCCGCGCGCACAAATTTCGTCGATGCCGTTTTTTTTTCGTTCTTCTGTTTTGCGGCCTAATCGTCCGGTCAAGAAAAATATATGCGCGGGGTCATCGCACCAAAATTCAATTACGACGCGTGCAGTGCAGCGCATGCATGCCGTCCCGTCCCGTCCATCCGGGCATTACTTACAGGTTATTATTTTTGATTGTGCTAACGTTGTTGTTGTGTTCGGTGCGGTTGGGTAGCCGAAGAAAAGTGCGGCGTGCGTGCGTGCGCGGCGGTGGCGGCGGCGGCGGCATGCTGGCGTATTTTACACGTTGCCGAAGAAGAGAGGCGACGCGCATCATTCATTGCATTATTTGCGCGCGCGTGCGGCCGTCCCGTCCCCGTCCGGATTTGATTTATCGCTCTTTGATTACGTTCGCTTTTAGGTTGGGCGTCGTTGCGTGGTGTTTGCGTACTTGCGGGCTGCACCGCGAAGGGATTAGATTCAATTGCAGCGCGCGCGCGCGCGAGCGCGATTTTCCCACCGTAATTCACGCATGGCGACGCGGATCTTAATTTATCGCCGTCGACCGTCGGAATGCCAAATACGCGCGCGCGCGACTTTTCGCCAGTCGGCTAGGCCTAGGCCATCCTTCCGCGTAGACTGCTTTTTGCGCGACGGCCGCAGATGGTGGTAATGGCGTTGTGGAATTTTCGACGGCGATTAAAATTTTCGATCGTTCGGCGAGGAAAGGAGAGTGTGGCGAAAAGTGCTTCTTTCTAGGTCTTTGGAATAACGGCACCGGTTATATATATACACACACATACACACACGAGGCTTGGTGAAGAGATAGATACTCTCGCATAATATGTTTTGATAGATTTACAAACACACAGCGACGAGATGAATTCCGCGGCTTATTTACCTGCATGTGTGTATACGCATCGATGGCATGTGCGCGCGTCTTCTTCGTATCGTTCGACAATAAACGAGTTCATAATTTACGTTCGCGAGCCGTTCGTCACTGTCACGCGCGCGAACGAACGAGCGGAGATGCCGATGATTGAATGCGCCGAATACCACGCTCTTGCTCTTATATCTATCTATACATTCAATCAATATTTGCCTTGCATGTGTGCTGCGATGCACGCACGCTATTATATAATTGCGATTCGGCGCTGCGAGGTGGAGAAGATACATGCGGCGGACCTTTCTTCCCCGACGGCAGTAGGTTAACAGCGTCGCGCGCTGTGATATGCTACGTTTTAGATGGGCATTATGTCGTTATCATTATGCGTTATGATGTAATATCGCGGGCCCGGGCCCGACTATACGCTAATCAATTTCGCCGACGTTTATGCGCGCCGTTTACCTACATCCGACATCCCGAAAGGATGCATTTCGCGTTTATGTGTATGTTTATGCGTGCTTTATACGCCGGAGCGCAGGAGATGTATGAGATCGATTCGATCGGTTGCGGTCGATAGCGATTGCTATTTGTTGCTCGTGTGGGAAACTCGCGTCGCGATGCGCTCGGGACCCGGGAAGCCTATTAATACACGAAGCATTAGTATTTCAAAGTCAAATTTCATCATTTTACTTCGTTTTTTTCGCGTTCTTGTCTATTCATGGCATTTAATCATCGCGCTGGAAAAAGTTCCTTGATGATGACGACTTATTTCAGAAGCACCTAATTCTGGTGATTTGTCAAATCGCTAGAAAGGCTTTACGGCTCTCTCTTTCTTGTAGGTAGGTGCCTTGTAGAGAGTAAATTTGTTGATATATTGGCACTTGGAGTTCTTCAGCAGCCAAACAAGTTTTTGTTCTGCGCGCGCAATGGTATAATTTTAGATCGCATTGATTCCCGAGCGCGTGCGTGTCGATATGTAGGTAAACTCATTGCTGCGCGTCTCCTTCGTCGGCTGTCGTCGTGGTTGTCGTTGGCAAACGCATCCAGAGACCGGTTTATGCTAATGTTTCGCGGTGCGTATTTCATTGGTGACGGGGGCCGACATCATCCACCTATCCATCCATCCATCCACCCAGGCATCCATCCATCCATCCATCCAGCCGATCGACTCACACCGTCATCGATCGGCGTGATGTGCGCGCGATTAGCAAATCAATTTCATTCAATGTTGATGCTGTTTACGCGCGCCTCGCCGAGATTGATTGACGCGAACGCGCGGTGATTTTCGTTTTCGATGCGTTTTGTTTTTCTTCGCCGACAATTTCCTTATCCGCGGCGATCTACAACTAGCTATTTGCGGAAATCGATTTATTGCAGACGATATTGATGGTGGAATGTGCATGGCTTGAATATTTTTGCCCTCGATCTAATCTGCGCGAGAGATGTCGAATGAAGATATTTGCCATTCGTCGTTCGTTCGTTCGTTCGTTCGCGCATTCCAATTACTAACCCAGTACGCTTGCGACGCTAATAATAAGTATCGGACAACAAAAACGCCCAGCGCAAACGCAAATTGTTGCAATTGGTAATTGATACGCGGCGCGATAACTGCGCTCTCGAAGAGCAGCACCAGCAAGCAGCATACCTGTCCGACTAGGCAGGCGGGCATTTGTTTGCGAAATTAATGTTCGTTTTATTTCGCCGCGAGTCCTTCGCGCGCGGACAAGGTGCCGCCTTGTCCTTGCGGGCCTCCTGCTTGCCTGCCTGCCTGCCTTCTACGGCTGCTTCCGCGTCTTTCTATCATTCTGATTAAATTGTTGATACGAATCGCGAGCGTAATACACATTCGGTTATTATACGCGTGTTCCTATAGAAATAGCCACTTTGCAGCAAGCCGGGGCGCAATTTTCATAAAATACCATTTAGATTTAGATCGCCTGTCGGCCACCGTCGACAATTTGTATAAATACTTGGCGATGCCCCTTCGACAATTACGCCGAGGAAAACCTGAATCCATTTCACCTTGAACTTGATGAAAACTAGCTGCGCCAAAATTAACACTGCCATCATCATCGTCCTCCTCATCATCATCATTAATCGTTTCGTTATTCTAACTGTAAAGCAGCATCGCTCGAAAAGAATCTAATGTGTGTCAATTTTTTTTCGCCTGGCGATCTGCAGCCTCGTGGCGATTGAAATCATGTCGTGTTATTGTTGGTTGCTTGTTGTTGTTTTCGGGGCGTGCGATCGCATCGCTGCGCGGCGTTTTCATGTTCGTTGTCATCGCGTATCTTTCGAGTAATTTCAAACTATCCACTGGATGGATCAACAATATTGTGCTGGACGCTAGAAACAAAGAAAGTCCTCGTATTCGCGTTTTTTTCATCGCGTTGAAAGCAAATACCTGTTGGATGGCGAACGCGTTCCGAAATTGCCGTGCTGTGATTAATTACGTTTGCGCGAGCCTCGATTTCCGCAGACGCCTCGGTGTATTATTTACCATCTTATCGAAGATATTAGATTAGCGGAGCGAGCGCGCGGACCGTTTGCCACCTAATTTATGATCGCATCCTCCGACATCATCCTTACGCACGCACACGTGTGCATGACAACGGCGCGGCGCGCGGGCCACATCGACGACGACGACGACAGGACAGCGCGCGGAGACGTTCGACATTAACAGACATTAACAAACATCCAATTTTGTTAACACGCGCGCGAGCGTTTTGGACCTCCCGGGCATGTTCCTCCAACATGCTCTCTCCTGCCTCCCATTTACCAACGCATTTGACATTCAGCGCACGCTATTCGGTTATCTCGCACGCTAATAGTCGAGAAGAGGACATGCTTGCGTCCGTCCATCCGTCCGTCCGTCCGTCCTTATTAAGCGTTTGGAAATATTAATTACTCGGCGGGCGGCTACCGGCGTGTCGCGCCCGCCTGTCGCTTGTCTAAATATTATACGTTTTGACAACGGGCAAAGCTAGTAAGTAAGTAAGTAAGTAAGTAAGCGCGCAAACCCGCAGGTGTTGCGCGCGACGCTAATGAATCGCTCGTGCGCGCGCGCGATATGAAAACGAATGACATCGACGTGATTGATTAAGTCGTATTAAGCGACAGGGACGCTCTTTTCACGATTTTGCATATTATTCGGCCCATCATTTATCATTAGATGGAGAAGCTTGAATTCATTAGGCAGCGCGCGTTGACTGGCAGGCCGACGTTGATTAAACGTTTAATTAACGAATTTATAACTGTTTTACAATCGAATTGACATGCCACATTCGCACCGTTCGGTCGCTATAAGAAGGATTTCGCATTGCATGGCAAGGACACACTCGGGATGTGGCGCCATGCAGACCAGAAAAATTCAAACCAGTCCAGCGCGGCCGAGAGCAAATCTGCATAGCGAACGTTAAGTAACCGGCTGCGCAACGCCTAGGTGGTTGCAATTATAGCACAATTATCGGATGCGCGCGTTCTATATTTAGATGGAAGATGCGTCGCGCGAAAAGCGCGCTAAATATAGCAAGGAAAAAAAATACAATTTTCTTGTTTTTGCAATGTGCGACGTACAAAATGCATCATGCACGCACGCACGCGCGTATGTATGAAACGCGCCGCAAATTTATGGCGACGTGCGGGGTGTTAAAACACGCGTTTCTCGAAACGCGCTCGCTTTCTGCGTTTCCACATCTGCATTTCCATGTCGGTAATTACGCCATTATCGGTTACATATCGTGATGCATATCAAATGATACCGGATTGGCGCGCAAAACGCAAAAATCAAATCGCAGCAAGCACGTGAGAAGAGAGAAGCACCTAATATGATAACTATAATCTGCGCCGCCGCGCCTCCTTGTCGTCCCTAAAGCAATTTGGTTTTTGTGTCCGCCGCTGAGAGAAGAGCAGCGGCGGTGGCGGTGGCGAGGAGTTCAACGCACCGCTACGCGCGCCAGGCCGTAAAATGTTGGTTCGCTTCGTGTGTTCATTTTTTTCGCTGCTGCTGCTGCTGCTGGTGCTCTTCGGCGATGTGTCGACACTCCGCAGAGTGCTCGACATCTAACGCCACGCGCGCGCGCGCGCTGCGGAGGAGATAGATGTGTTTTGCTTGCCGATGGATGGATGGGTGCGGATGCATGTTGGATGCATTCGAGAGCACTTTTACGACGACCGACCCGACGACGGCGACGCTGATGCTAATTTCTCTCGTCCATTTTATTATGATGGGAATAGATCAAAAAGGATTAGGAGACGACGTGCCACGAGCATGCAGCGCAGGCTAGCGTTCGTTTTCGTTGTTTTTTTTTTTGCGCGCAGCCCGTCGATTTCGTAACTGTTTAAATTCGGTTCGATTGATTCGAATTCTTCAGCGCTCGCTTGCTCGAGAAAAAGTATACATATTCGCGCATGAGAGATGTGTAATGTAATAAAGTGTAACGGCCGGAATCGGCGACGACGGCGGCGGCGGCGACAGCGGCGGCGACGAGGACGTTCGTTCAACGCTCGATGTGCTTCGCGCTCTCGTCACCTTGAGAAGGTCGGCGGCGGAGAGGTGAATATTCGTCCCATATGATGATGATGATGATGATGATGATGATGACGACGACGTCGACCGTCGATTACAACTACGCGAAAAGGACGCGCGCGTACTTGCGATAGAAGGCAATAAAAAGATAGTACAATTATGGCGCGCGCGGAAAAAAGCCACACTGTCACTAAGAAGTGGCAGAAAAGGAAGAAGGTGAAGAAGAGAAGGCAGCGCAAAACTCATTACGAATGCACCAACTGTACAAATAGTAGACGCAAGTAATAATTAACCAATTAACGGTGGCAATAATCTCCCTCTTGTGTGAGTGTGTTGGAGATGATATTTTCTCACACGCTGATCATCATAATCATGACGTAACATTATTATATCCCTTTCTGTTCGCGTTTGTTGTGGTTGCTGTTTTTTTTTGCGCTGCTTCCTTCCTATTACCCATTTGCGCGGTTGTGTGTGAGGCATAATCTATCTCGAGCATGAGAATCGTCATTGATTGTTAGCACAATAGGCAAACGTGGGGAAATCAAAAGCCGCTGATAAAAATGATGCATTAAAATGCTAATACGAATGTGAATCTAATCGTCGCTTGTCGTGCGTGTCGGGCCGTTCGTTCGTTCGTTCGATCGTCCGATCGATTTCAAAACGCGTGTAATAATAATGTTGTTCGTTCGGGCCGATCGCCTTGTGGGCGGGCGTCTCGGGAAGACGATACACTGCATTGCATTTGCATGTGTAATGTCGCTCGTAAAATGCACCATCCGCCTTATAGCCACTTAATAACATTACATATTATAATTCCAACAAACTTTCGATGCGCGTTGTTGCATGCATTGGGAGGCGGCGGGCGTGGATTCGCGTTGAATTGTCGGGAGATTTACAAGCGCCTGATTTATGATTGGCGAGCGATGAATAATTAGTATGCGATGCATTTTGCGATTCGATTTGCGTGAACTTTTCGTCTGCCAACCGCGGGAGCAGCATCTTCATCTGCTGGCGTCGCGCTATTTTTTACGTCTGCGAATTTCTCGCGAGGCTGCTGCTGCGTAATTCTTCATCTACCGGCGCCTGGCTGCTGGCTGCTGGCTGCTGCCGCCGTCGTCGCTGATCCGTTAGAATCGCGCGCGAGTAATTATCAGGCATTCCACCCGTCCCGTCCGTGCGTCCGGTGGCGCCGACTGACCTCCGCGCCGCGAGCCCGCTCCTTCTTCTGCTGCTCCGGCTAAGCCACGCGCGCGATCCTCATTAGCCGGTCGACGCAATTTGCCACGGGGAGCGCAATCTGTATTTTACTACCATCGTGGGCCAGCCGCATACATATACGAGATCTATTTTTATATTATATAATTACATTATGCGCGCGCCGATTATCACTTTGCTTACTTATCATAAACCTTTCGTGCAACCCTATCCTATTGCAAATCCTGTGTAAAGTGCGTGCGCACTTTATACTTATAACCGCATGTGACCCCATGCAAGGCTGTTTCAAGGCCGATCGTTGGCCGATCTATGGTGGCCGCCGCCGCCGCCGCCGCCGATGATGATGATGATGATGACGACGAGCGAGGTCGTTTCTTTGCTCCTGCTCGCATTTTAACGCAATATCTGATAAGGCTTGACACTCGTTTTTTTGCTTGTTGCAGATCCCGATTTACAGCCGGGTCTGCGCTCCGAGCTGCAGGAGCGCGCGCTGATCGTCTCGCTGGAGATGTTCAGCCTGATGCTGGAGAAGTGCGTCGCCATCCTTGGCGAGCATCTGGAGGACGTCGCGGCGAAGAGCGGCGTCAACGTGCTGCCACAGGACGCGCTCGAGCTGCTGCCGTCGGTGAAGATCTGGTGCGATTGGATGCTCTACCACAGCAGCATCTGGAATCCGCCGCCGTCCACGCAGGACTACAAAGTCGGGTGAGAGTGGCGCGCGAGTGTGCGCGAGCTGTTTCTTTTTTGGCGCCGGCCAGTAGCGGCGGAGCGCCATTAATCATTCGCATTCATTAACGCATTATATGATTATATACGCAGGCCATCGGGTGATGCATGGACGCGCGTCGCGACGCTGATGAACCTGCTTGAGCGGCTGGACCACTCGGTGATGGCGCGCTTCCAGCCGGAGCGCGGTGAAGGTACGACTACTCTATTATGTTTTATTAGCCGTGTTGAGGGTTGGAGGCGGGAGGACGGGCGCGGCGGTGAGCACGCGGCGCGTAGGATCATCAATCCTGGAAATAATTTGCGCGAAAAATGGATGCGCGAGCAATTTGCGAATGTATTAATCTCTTTTGCTCTTGACTGTTGCCCATTAAACCGATATTAACATGCACAACAACGGCAACAGCGGGGCAGGTGGAGGCGCGGCAAGTCGTGCGTTGAGGTAGTCTCGTGGCGCTCGCGCGCGCGGGCCCTTAATCATCATCATCGTCGGCCGCTTGATGCCTTGTTCTTCTTGACTTGCGCTGTGCGTCGCTTTTTGCATGTCGGTGGTGTCGATGAATATTTAGTAATAAATTGCGAGAGCGCGGTACGCTGCTGCCACCTCCTCCTCCTCCTCCTCCACCTCCACGTCGTGATCGATTTTTATGGGTTTTTAAAAGGTTCTGTCATGTCGGGTGAGTAATTTATGGCCGGTGCATCATCCTCGACTATCTGGGTTAATCGGACCGCTTCTGTTGGTCGTGTTGGTTTCGTTTTCATTGGCATTCTCGCGCTGCTCGCCCACCGGCCGGCTGCGGCAATTTATTGACCGAATATTCGCGTTGTTGATCTCGTGCGAACAACGCGTAATTAATTCCCATGCCCAGCCCACGTATCATTACCAATGTCGGGGCAATGGGCCCATCATTACGCACGGACGCACGCACGCGCGGAGTGTGCACGTAATCAATAGGTTGCATTACGGATCTATACTCCATCCGCTTGGATCGCAAAAGCCAACAACGGCTGCCCCGCGCGTTCGATTCCATTTCAGCGAGAAAAGCGGGGTGGCTGTGTGTGCTCGCCTGCGAATATAATTAACTGAAATTACACCACGCGTCTGGCGAGGAGGAGAGACGTCGAAACGTGCGGTCGACTGCCGCTTGACCGATGCGTGTTGGAGGGTTTGTTCGTTCGTTCGTTCGTTCGATCAGTCGATTATTTAGCCATTGCGTTTTTCCAATCTGCAGTGAGCAGCAGCAGCAGCAGCGCGAAATTATCGCAGGGAAGCACGTTCGCTCGCACAATGCGCGTGGCCGGCGGAAAAGAGGAGAGTTCAATCATGCCCCGTCCCGTATAATTTGCCCCGGTGCCGCCGGGGCCGCAGATAATTAATTTTCCCATAATTTCGCGCATCGCATGCATGCATGCCCGCCACGGTAATGGACACGCGGCGGCGGCGGCGTCGGCGGCAGCAGCGGACATGCATGTACGCTGATGGATGATTGTCTGTGTCTTACTGGCCCATATAAATCTAATACTGAATTGCGGCGCGGTATTATCAATTGTGCCTTTTGTGTTCAGCTGCATGGCAAATTCTGGTCACGCACGTACGTTCGGTCGGTCGGTCGGCCGGTTGTTCAATTCGAAATTTGGCGCTTCTAACGGCGCGACGTGCGATTTTCTTTCAGCCAACGAAAGAAGAATCAAAAAAAAAAAATCAGCAAACCGAAGCAGCACGTTCTGCGAAAATATGCGAGACGACAAATTGCAATGGCAAATAGCTTTTATCTCGTGGCGTGGTTGGTGCGTGCAGCGCATCATCATGCATTTCGGATACAATTAACACGAGTGCGGTAATTCCGCAAACAATTAGCGCGCGCGCGAACCGGTCGATCGCTCGCCGCACTCTTGCACTTCTTCATCTCGGGGTTTAGGCGCGCACAAAGCAGAAGACGTGCGCACGCGGCTTATTCGTATAATTTATAAATAGAGGCTTTTATTAGCGCGCGCGCGCACACACACACGCTCACGAATGCGACGTGCAAACGACTTTAGCAAGTTGTAATATAATATTATTTCCGCCCTTGCGGAGAGTAATTTAACGCGCGCCATAAACGACGTTGCGCGCATCCAACTATTATACGCAGACGACGACGACGACGACACAGCGCGCCGCACGCGCATAATCCGTTTTGATATTTTATGTTTTCATACATCATATAAATATGCACTAATAAATATATACTTACGCAGCCGAGCGCGCGGGCGCGCACAGGCGTTGTTTGTTTTAATCTTATTATGTACGGCGGAGGTTCGCGCGTTTGCGTTTTTTAATGGTGTAATTGCATGTACAAATTGCAGGCGGCGCCGAGGTGCGCCTGCCCGAGGACAACGCGCTGCGCGGCTTCACACCCCTCGTGTGCAGCGAGCCGCCGGCAGAGTACGTGCCCGCCGACGGCGTCGACATGGAGGCGGCGCAATTCGCACTGCGCGTCAAGCGCCTGCTCTTCTTCGGCACCGAGTTCCTCTGCGGCGTCGAGCCGCCCATCCTCAAGCTGGAGTACCGCGACAATGCGCCCGAGTACGTGTCGGTGGTGTGCACCACCGCCAATCGCAGCGCACCGAACACGCCGCCGGAGTTTGTAAGTACATTTCGAGCCCTCTAATGGAAAATGCAGGAACGAAATTAAACTTTGTAATGGACTTTTTGGCGCACAGAATGAAAGCGAGCTGCTCGTGGAGAGCTTCAGCGACGAGGAGGACGAGTACCATCGCGAGAACATCGTGCTGGAGAACACGTCGAACGAGATTCAGG
>JARJDR010009985.1:0-15223 GCA_030264135.1 Myllaena sp. GC000078 | reverse complement strand
CAGGCAGGCGCTGAAGAAGAAGAAGAGGTAAATTAGGCGCATCGCGGGCTCCGTTGGGTATAGCGCAACACCCGGAGGCTGCAACGTTTATAAATCAGGGCAATTAGAAGGCAATCGGTTTAATTACTCTCAACTACCGGTCGCTCTTTATCCTGCGCTTGCGCGTTCCGCCAATAATAATAACCACTCAAAAACTATCCGCGATTTGACTATTGACGTCTCCTAAACAATACATATAAGTCAAGTATTACAATAACCACTAAATAGTTAAAAGTATATCTATGTACCCTATGATTTACGATGACTTCTGGCATTCCGCGGATTTGATATAAGCCACTGCGCTGCTGGTGCGTTGCGCGCATATATAATTAAAGCCTGTCAGCGGGCACTTCATTAGTCTTAGTCATTGTTGTAATAGGCGTAGTTTTGGGGGGAAGAATTTCGAGCCGACGACGACGCGACGCGACGTTGCGGTCGGCCGGCAGTCGCAAACAAAAATTTCACGTTATAACTGCACACCAAACCGTTCGCGTGTAATTGACAGCAGTAGGTGTTTCTGTATGTATAAATTAGCCGTCCGGCACATAAAAATAACACTTTCGCTGCTGCTGCGGCCGCCGCCGTGCGTCTTCTTCGGCGCGGTGCGCGCGTTCGAGACACAATTTGTTTCAGTTAATTTCCGTGTCGACGCGCGCGAGGGAGATTAAAATTGTCAGGGCCCCTGCATAGATTTCACGCGCATCGGAATGTTTCGATTTTAGAATTCCTGCCGCGGCCAAAAGATTACGCATTTTAATCGCCTGTGAATTTTCCCCTCCGCGCTACACGCAGCGTTAATGTTCCGACGCATCGGCGATGCGTTGAACATTTATTGAAGTGTTAATTAGTCACTTGTCGCCGTGCTTTTTTCGTCATTTTGTCGAAAATACACCGAAATTTATTTCAGTTGTATGCATGAATAATTATACATTTTAATTTTATATAACTAAGTGGGTATGATTGGTTGGTATATTTTACGTGCGTACCTTTGTGTATGAACAAGTTATAGTCATTTATTAATAATTTCACTGCAGAACGGTAGACACCCTCCACGGTGTGCTCTGACATGCCGTCCGCGCCCACATACGCCGAGCCAATTATTATGCATTGCTCTAATTATGCCCTCCGCCCTGGCTTCCACCACGCGGCAGCCGGTCGGCCGGCGCCCCGGATTTATTGCAAACTCTCGCCGTCGCCGTCGCTTGGCTGCGCGGATCCGGAATATTGCGCATGCATGGCGACGCATAAATAATCATTTATTGAAACCCAAGACGCACGTCAGTTTCTAATAGCCAAGCAAATTGCACGAATAATGTTCGATAATGGAAATTAGCTCGATGCACTCCGCTGGCGGCCACTGTTTTGCATTTTTCTGCAGCGTGCGCACACGCATAAAAACGACAACCACAACACCACTGGCTGCCATGGTTAAACATCGGTGGCGGCGGCGGCGCGGCGGCGGCATTAATTCGCTTGATAAAAACACAGATCGACAATTAAACGCAAATTATGTGCGACGGCAGGTAGGTACTTACCGCGCATACATCTCCCACATCACCCGAAACGGTAATAATTAAACAACGCGGGCGCGCGAACTCAAGAGGAGAGCATATAATTACCGCTTGTGTAATTGCTGGTTTTGACTTTCCACCGACCAAAGGCAGTGAAGGAATTCGATCTCTCGCCATGGCCACTGTACTACAGCCACCGAAAATGATATCTGCATCGCATGGAATGCCGCGTTTGCCTTGTAGCGTTTTGCGTCTAGACTTTAGCGAAATTCCGCTAAACAGCGCGATAATAGGCGAATGGGGGATATCCCGGCCGCAAGCTAAGCATTCTTCCAAAACATTTTCATCTGAATTTGCCCCCGCTGGCTCAACGTTTATATTTAATTTTATGCGCGGCACGTGCGTGGCGTTAGTTGCTATGTAGTTAGTCGCTTGCGTCCGTCCGTGCGTGCGCATTTGTGACAATACGACGGGCGGTGCTCGAGCGTCTCCGCGAATAATACTCGAGGACGCGTGCGACGCGGCGCAAAGACGCAAGAGTCGCATTGCGATCAGGCGAGCATGACCGCGAGGCGGTGCGCGCGCTCGCGATCGCGCATTATCTAAAACGGCGCAATGGAGAACGGCGGCGCCCGGCGATACGTTGCGCGTTCGTTCGTCGGCTGTAAACACCGCCCACCGCGAACGCGCGGGGACAACATTACTGCTATGCGCGGGTGTGGGCGGTCTTTAAAACGTAAAAAAAATAAACACTATCATCTTTAAATCGGTGCCAAATTTTCGAATTTTCCTAAAATATTTTCTAAATTACACATTTAAAATTATATCTACTATAAGTACATGTTTGTTATTGCACATTGCCAATTTATTATTAATTTTTGTACCTTTTTTACATATATATTAATTAAATTAAAAGTAATAATCGTCGTTATAAACAATTAGCCGCCAGTTTAAATTTACGCTTTGAGGAGGCGGAAAGGGGGTGAAAACTTAATTAAATTCGTATCGTAAATGCGTGAAAATCGAGAAAATGTGGCATCGAACACTTGGAACATGAACAACATGAAAACCTCATGAATTTGTCCATTTCGTTATCAGTTGTCGAATTATGAGTTGAGTGTTGTGTGTGTGAAATGGGTTAATATGCGGATCATCAATAAACGCATTTAGATACCAAGGAGGTGATTTCAAGAACTATGGACAAAACTGCTTAAGTCAGGAAAGACTTAAGATTATTACTCATTAAGCGAAATGCTCAAAACCAACTCTCTTGCGGCCTCTAACGACTAACCGAATTGAAACGGATAGCGTTGCACCCCGTTCATGTTTTCTATAGTAATCGCGTGTTTAACCTAAAACTCTTTCTATCTAATATGTTATTGTTGTGATTCGAGGGATTTAAAGCTAGTTATTTGCGATAAAATGATGAACGATACGATAAATCAAGAGTTAAATACGTTAATAAACAACAAAAGTCAACAATTGATCGTCCAAAGTGTCCCAAATACGATGGCAACTAGCCAACAGATTTTGTATAACCCATTTGTGCCAGTGGTGCCCGTGGAGGAGCTTCAACAAATTGATTACGATTTGGAGACAACGTGGACCGTTGATAAGACCGCAAATATTATGTACTCAAACGAATCTAATGTGGCAGTAGCAGTGCAGAGCAATGACCAAGCAATCAACAACCAAAGTATTCCACATGAACTGAATGATGGCAGCAAGATTATTTCAAGTATCTTTCTGCCCAATGATATATTTCTCCATTTGAATGTAAGCCAGCCGGTTCTGACTGTGCCAAATGAACCAATAGACTTTAGTGAATATTTTGAAATTGTACAAGCCCACAAATGCAAAACCTGTGGTGCATTATTTGAGAATCTTGAAGGTATTGTTAAACATGTTCGAGAAGTGCATCATCTATGTGGCAAAAGACTAGACAGTGTGGAAGATGTTGCTTATAGGGAGACAAGGGACTTGTACTTGTGTGGAAAGTGTGGTAGTGATAGCATTTCTTATTCCAGTCTTGAGGCTTTAAAACAACATATGATCTCAGTAAGAGTGTGGTTTCCTCTTCCTGCCAATTTTTAAGCCAGTTTGATTTTAGTTTCATAATTTCACTCAATCTCAAGATCAAGGTGAAGAGAAAGGGGTGAATGATGAAGCTTTTGCGCCAATTGATCATAGCTACATGAAAAACCTAGTTCATAATCAGGAAGTTGCCCGGCGCAAAGTGCATTGTTTGATCAAGGGATGCGACACCAGTTTTGCCCGCAACGATATTATGCTGAAACATTTGGAATACCATATGTCCGGCTTAAATAAGCGGTTTAAATGTCTCAACTGTGATAAGCAGTTCTTCATCTGGCGCACATGTCGGGCGCATGTTTGGAAAGCTCATCAAATCGATGTGGATCTTTACGAATGCGAGATTTGTCGTTCGTTTAAAAGTCTCGCTGCCTGTGAGTTTTTCCAGTTTTCAATTTGGTGCTTGGTATAACTCAGAGAATGTTGTTTCCAGATGATCTGTTGGCGCATTTGAAAATTCATAGCAAATCGAAACCGTTTGAACCGTTTTTGTGTTCCGTGTGCGGCTTGCAATTGAATCGCCTCTGCGAATTGCAGAATCATTCCAATGTACATGAACAAATCAAACCGAAGGCGACCTGTCCCGTCTGCGATCAATCGTTTGCAAGTAGTAAATATCTCAAGCGTCACATCCAGACCGTACACGATCAGTACAAGCCGTTTATTTGCAATATTTGTGGTCATAAATGCGCCAGGAAATCAATGTTGAATGTAGGTATTCCAATCAATACATAAAATGATTTTACAGTGGCATGTTTTAGCTCCACTTGAGACAACACACCGTTGAGAAACCCTACAAGTGTGATTTGTGCCCGTTTAAAACTGGCGATCACAATACTTTTCGACGTCATGTGTCCAGGCATTCAGGGGTAATGTTACAATGTATGCTTTATTTGGTTTTATGTGTTGAATTTTTAGTTAATGCGATATACGTGTAAGCATTGTGATTATGGGACGGTTCAAACAAGTGCGCTGAAACTGCATATGAAAAAGAAGCATCCGAGTGAACCTGGCTTTTTCGCCTGCACGACTTGTTCCTTCGAGACAGTCAACGAGAATATGTTCAAGAACCATTTATTTAAGCATAAAAACGAAAAAGTCAATACACCACGTGAGTGTTTGCTTCGCTACTACCTAGTTTAGTTCTGACCACGTTCTGACTAACGAATTCATTTTCAGTCACTGAAGAAGAAAACAAGGTGCCAAATGTTGAAGATGAAGAAACGCAAATAGGTTTATTCCCCGACCATTTAGAAGACACTGTTGATACTGGAGGTATAACAATTCCAGCCAATTAATTTAAGTATATAATAGGTATTTTATTTTCTAAACATGTTGCAATAATGAGATACAAAACAAGAACTTAATGACCAACAATTGGCTTTGGGCGAGTGTTAAATATAATCTTCTTTGTAATAATCGAAGTGACCTCGTACTGTTTTCCATCTGCGGACGTTTCGGGGCGCAGCAAAGCTAAGGGATGTTCTAGGCTGACTTCTTCCCCGTGTAGAAGATGATGCGCGATGATCAGCAATGGTTGACCATCTTTGGTGTAATGCAGATCACCGAGGAATTGTGATTCGAGAGTTAGTACATCATCTTTGTTATGATTTTGGATCATGCCCTGTAGTTCAATGATCGTGTAGCAATTCTCCTGCTGGTCAGCACTGGAAAGAAATACTCAATTAATTCAGTTCGAAATACGATTAAACGTCGTACAATTGAAGATAAGAATGGGCGAGGAAGTAGATCACATATAACGGAATTTCTTAAAGAGCGGATGCTTCGCGGTATTTCCGGAACGTTTGTATTCGTAATAAACTGCATCGTCCGCGCCGGACATTGAACCCATATGACCCGTCCTGCGATTTGCCCCTGGTCCACTCCGCGGGCCTTGTTCGCCTGGAATCTTTTCGTCTTCGCAATCGATGTCACTTGCCGCCAAAACCTTTAAAAGGAAAAAAATAGAGATAAATATTAGATCAAATTTAAAGCGGATTGTCAAATAACTTACTTGTTGTAATAGTTGTCCCTGTTCCTCGCGGCTTTTATACATCAAGTCAGTCTCTTCATCCATACCCGCCATATTCGTGACGACTTTATAACTATATCCTTGATTCACGAGAAACCGCTGTCGCTTCCGCGAATAATTCATCTCCATCGTATCTTGCGAGACAAGTGTGTAGAAGAAAGCATTATACTCTTCAGCAATGGCTCCCTTCTTGGCTCTTAAAATTCGACCCAATCTTTGCGCTTCTTGCCTCCTGGACCCGCCATGAGAGGAAATCTGAATGAGCACGTTCGCCTCGGGCAAATCAAATGACGTATCAGCCACTTTGCTCACAAAAATCGTATTCACTTTCGAATTGAATTTGAAATTCTGCAAGATCTGAATCCTCTCGCTTTGTGATGTGGGACCGTAGATATACGGTTTGTTCATCTTGATCGCATAATGCTTGAGCGCAAACACATTATCGGAGAAAACGATGGTCTTGTCACCGCGCCTCTCGTGGTATTTGATAAGAAATTGACAATTTCTAAACTTATTCGGATTCATCACATACAACAGTAATCTCTTGCTGGTTTTACAGACCAAATATTCACGGTAGAATTCGGGAGTCATCGGGCACCACACCTCTGCGCATTGCACACGTGCGATATACCCTCTCTTTTGCAATTCCAGCCAGTTCGCTTCATACAATTTGGGCCCAATCAAAAAGTTTAGATCGGCAATCTTATCATCTTCTCGCAGAAGTGTTGCAGTCAATCCGAGTTTGCAATGGCTCTGCACAATTGTTAATACTCGACGGAACATTTTTGCCGGGATGGTGTGCACCTCGTCAAGGACCATAATGCCCCATTCCTGCTCCTGCAACCATTTCATGGTCTGCTCAGCTTCCCACGATCGTCGCTGAGTGTGCGTAATCATCGAATAGGTGGTCACCAGAATACCACAGCCCATAGGCTTATCTTTCGCCTCCGAAGTGAATCGGCAAATCATGCTGTCATCTGCTGTACTCCACATTTTAAACTGTTGTTTCCATTGCTCGACGGAAACACCAGAGTTGCAGAGGACCAATGCTCGCTTCCGCACTGTACAACAGGCGGTCACACCGACTAAGGATTTGCCAGCTCCACAGGGCAACACGATAACACCGGAACGGGCCCTTCCATTGCCGAACATCTTTCGTAAACTCTTTTCTTGATACGGACGGAGCACCGCTGAAGGTTTCAAATCCACATTTATATCCGGATTGATCGTATCGTTGCGGAAATCATACTCCGCCAAAAGAGGATGTTCCAATTCAATGCATCGCTTTTGAATGACTTCAATTTTCTCCTGATTGACTTCAAACGAAACTGTTTTCAACGTGGTCTCTTCTTCGTCCTCGTCATTATCGAGTTTATCATAGAAGTTGGTAATATCATCTGGAACCGGGCGGACTTCTTCGGTGGGCGTCGTAGACGGTTTACTCCCGAAAGTCGGCGCCGCCAACTTTTCCTGGATGCTTGTTTCCAAATCCTCCACATCATCCACATTTCGCCTGAATCGGCACTCTTGAATCACCGGATCTTTTAAGAGCTTTTGCAAAACATCCGGAAAGGGACTCTCCACAAAATACTTGTTATGTTTGAGCACCAGTTTGACTTTGCCATAAGATAGAGTACACAATTCAATGAATTGTATGATGCCTATCGGCACGGTAGTCTTACTCAAACGTTTCAAGTACTCGACGATATCGTGCGTTTGCAAACCGACACTCACGGCGGCATAGAGTGAATATGCGGTCAGCTTGTATTCGTGCACGAATTCCGGTCGACACACCGGCTCGGAGATGGCGATGAGGAAGTCGTGGGCGTGCTTGTAGACGGGCGAAAAGGATTCGAGGAAGATGTGACCATTCGGCGCAACCCAGAGCGGTCGCGATGCGTGATCGGATTTCAGCTCCATTTCGCTGCGATAGTCTTTAGCGCCAAACTCATCTTCTTTGAGATGTTCATCGTTGTTCTCCGCATTGCGCGCGGCCGCTTCGGGCACGGCCGCACCGGAATCCGCTGCATCGTCGATATCGTCGTCGAGCACCCATGTGGCTTCCTCCTCCTCTTTGCGACGCTTCTTCGACTTGGACGATTCTTTATACGAGGTGGAGCGTTTTGGTGGACCCATCTTCTCAGAGTAAAGCCACCGAAAAGGAGCACCGGCTGGATACGCGCGATACGAGTGAAGTCGGGAAGAAGACTAAATTGTTAGGTTAACTCCTGCTCCTGCAGGATGCAGAAGAAGAAGGGGAATAATAACAGTTGTGCGTGGTTGTGCGCAATTGTTTCGCGCGGTGAAATAATAATTGGCACGAAATATGACGAAATGTTAGACAATAGACCATTAGACATCCATCAAAATTCTAGCCATATTCTAGCGCAAAATTAAAAGATTGGTGCGAAATGCCCGCGTTCGCTGTGCCAAACGTACCATACAAACACTAAGAATGAAGGTGCATAAATACTTACGATTTAATTAATATCATCGGCATTTTCGTTCTCATTCAACAATTATCATATCAAGAAATTCACACCACACACAACAACACGCCGCCGATGCCGCCGTTGCACGTTTGACAAAACATAACCGCAAAAGTCATGCTCGCGAAGCGGTACCAGAAGAAATTCCGATCATCATCCTATCATTAGCGGAAGAATTCGCTCATTCATTAGCATCGCAGAGACTATGCGGGAGCGGTGATAACAGGAAAGACATTCGCATTAATTTGCTGCTATGTCACCGCGCGTCAGCCACCTCGAGAACGAACAATGTCGGCAGTGCACCAGCTTTGCGGATTATATGAAAGAGAACAAGAAGCGCCTGCAGGACGGCAAGAAAGGTGATGTACGTAATTGATCAGTCCCGGTTGGATGGCACCTCCTTAACGCGTTTTCTCACATGGGATAGGGAACACGACCTAAAGATTGCCCCCTTGACAAGGACGAATTGGGCGAAAAATCGTGGGGTTTACTGCACACGATCGCAGCCAAATATCCGGCGAAGCCGACCAAACAGGAAAAGGATGATGTGAAGACCTTCTTTACAGTCTTTTCGCGACTCTATCCGTGCACGCACTGCGCAGAGGGATTGAGAGATGAGTGAGACTCTTCCCCACAATATCCAATGATACAAGGAATTTAATTTTCTTTGCTTTCCTTATCTAGCCTGAAAGAGCATCCAATTAGAGTGAATAATCAGGATGAGTTGAGTCAATGGCTGTGTGAGATTCACAATCGAGTGAATTTAAAAATCGGTAAGCCAATCTTCGACTGCTCCAAGGTGAATGAGAGGTGGCGCGATGGCTGGAAAGACGGCTCATGTGATCCATAAATAATTCTTAGCTTGTAAGGCACGCACAGTTAATAAACATTCGGGCAATTTGCACCTTAAAGCAGTGGGCATTCTTTAATCGACCGACCGCATGGGCGTAAAAACTTCGTAATCCGTGACGCGGAAGTAGTAATCGCCCATCAAAACCGACTGGGAAGCACCCTCGCCGTCGTACGTATGCGGCAAGTTTGAGTATGAATCCATATTTGTATTGCAATTACTGGAGATGAGTAAGTCTGCGCCGGCGCCAAAAATTGGCCCAAAACTGTAAAAAAAAAACACTTGGTCAAATTGTTTAAAACAATTATATGTAGTTGAACGTACTCTGAATGATAGCATATTGCAACCGTTTTCTTTTTGATGGGAAATTGACTTGCAGGCACATCCTTGTGATTGTACAAAGTGAAGAGGAATGCTTTGTCGGAAGCGGCATAGTGATGGCTCTTTCCGGGCTGCACTTCCCACGCAGCATCGCTAAAACCACCGCAGATCTCACCGCGTGTGCCCTGAACGATCACATAGACGGGCGCCACCCCATCGCAGTGCCCGTGAAAGGCGGCCGCGGAATATCCATGTGTGCTAGCCCGATAAACTAATCGCCACGACTGTTTCGGATTCGCGTACCACGCGTTCAGGATACGCTGATAGTGACTTTTCTCCTGGCCGAGAATCTGCGAGCCGGAAAATAAGTGACGCGAGACGCGCGGTTTTAAGCGCTGATCTTCTGGTCCACCTTCGGCGAACTTGTTCGATAACGCCGCGTGGCGATAGCGTTCGAGACTCAACTCCATCGGTACGGCGCCAGTGGGTTCCACCTCCTCGGCGAAGACTTGTGAGTCGATGAGTAACAATCGCACGTGGTTAATAACCTGTGCGAGGTGCTGGCAGACACGGGCACGCTCTTCTTCCGTCCAGTGGACGGTCGGTTGTGTGACGCCGGCTTGGTACTTGGCCCAGTTGAGAACTGCTCTCCATACATCCTCTTCTTCTAAACATAACTGGAGAAATACATTTGGTAATTAGGCAAAGTTGATGGTTGGATGAAGGTCACTTACATAGTCCGAGGATATGATTTTGATGACAATGTCTTTCTTGAGTGTGAGGAATGCGTTGGTTTTTACGCATTCGGCGGCATTCTCGCCGATGTAGCTGATGCACCTATCGACAAAGGTTGCGGCGGCTTTGCCCCCTGAACCAATCAAACATGAATCGCTTTGAGAAAAATTAAGCCAAATTTATTCCAGGCTAAATACACGTTGAAATGCAGTTAATCCTAATTTGTTTAAGATTAGTTATTGTAGAAATTAGATATTGTAATGGAAAATTCATAGGTCAGAGGCCGCGTTCACACTTTGTATGAGAGTAATGTTGTCGCCCTTTAGCATAATGCGCCCCAATTGCCGCCGAGTTTTGGTCTTCGTGTAGTACTCCTCCGAGTCGTCTAGCACCAGGTTCATGTACTCATCGAAACCGACGATGTGGCCCTCGAGTCGCAGGTTCACGTTCTCGTAGAGCCAAATTTGGACACGCGATCGGTTCTGCAGGTAGCGGAAGATGAGGTTGATGGGCTGAACCATCACTTTTTGGACTTTTTGCGGTTTATACGCCATCGTAGTATATTTGATTTACGTTTATGTGCAATAACAAACGAGACCAAACGAAACTGCTTGCTGAATTAGCAAATTGCGGCTTTTAATAAGGTTATGCGCGTTGGAAGCGCATTTCTTGTTTGTGGCGATGGTGCTGCCACCATTGCCAAAAGATGTTTATATGTTTTTAAAAGAGAATAGTTGGACATTGTTGTAAGGTATGTAATATGAATGAATAGTTCCTATAAAAGTAGATATGAAATTTTATGAAATAAATGGCGAAAAACGGATGCGATGGCCGGGAATCGAACCCGGATCAACTGCTTGGAAGGCAACTATGCTGACCATTACACCACCATCGCACATATGCCTGGCGTAGTTTATATGCGCACTTATATACCAATCAATTAATTAAACTATAGTTAATAACTTTGTTAATTCGAATTTTATTTATAAAATATATAAAAAAATCATACCTCGTGATCGTTCGCGCATTTCAATCGCGGCGGCCATAAATGTGCAAGCTGAAGCTGCAGAAAGCGTCGATGTGACATGATCTTCGCACGCATTGCGTAGCTCTTCGACGCCGAGTTCTTGAGCGAGTGCCAACATTTCAAAGACGCCGCTATCTTGCAACATTACCTGGTTCCACAAAGAAAAACGGTTAAGAATAGATTTTAAAGTTGAGCAATTTTAATCGATCGATCGAGAGAGAGAAACTGATCGTTGATATTTTACTTATTTAGACTCTTAATGGTTGTATGTACATTAATTAATGTTTCTTCTTGGAAGCAATGAAAAATATGAAAATTCTAACTTGGCAAACCAATAATTTACAACGAATAGAATTATAGTAGCAAATATTTAATATGAAATGTAATGAATGTCGCCGGCATTGCATTTGCCGATCCAATTCGCAGAAGAAAGGAAGCGTATGTATTATTAATTAAATACATGTGATTACCTTTCCGGTGTACACATAGAGGAGGAACTGCTTGAACGTTTCGGCCGGCACCTGCGGCAAGCGTATCGGCGTCGGCGTCGGTGTGCCCGGCGCGCTCGGCGTCACCGTGCAGCCGGGTATGCGGCAAATTTCGCCGCGTTTTGCATTTTGAAAACTTTTACATCTGCCCAAGATCACAACAACACATTTACTTCAATATTTGTTACATAAACTTAAATTATTATTTATGAAATTGTAGTCGAAATGGTAAATAATCGCCCCAAATGCAAATTGTCATCGAACTACCTACGTACATTTACAATTTAAATCCTTCATGATCATTAATTACTTTTTTCCTGCCTTCCGACCCACAACCCTAATTTGCCTACGCGCAATTACGATAATGAAGGGCGCGAAAAGGGTGCCCGTCAAATGGAAGAAGGAAGGAAGAGCGATTTGGCAAACCAAAAGGTCAGCGCGCAACAAACAGACAACGATTAACATGCGACACCCACATGCGCACCCTTGGGCGCGTCCTTTCTGATGTGCACTAATTAACCTTTGGGGAATTTCGTCGCTCGCATCCGCGCCGCCAATTACGCGAACGAATGAAATTCCCGAAGGTGTTGGCAAATCGACAATCGAACATCGCGCCGGTTGCGGTGAATGCTTCCGGTTAACGGCTGCCCAAAAACCGGAGAAATTACTAGAAGTTAACCCGGAAACCCGGCATTTCGTCTTTTCAATATTGATTACAATTATATATTAAATTGTCGCAATTCAAATGATTCTAGTAGGTTGGTCGGCCGATTTACCATTTCGAATTCAAATTCAAATCTACGTGATACCAATTGAAGGGAAAGAGGCCAAAGGGCAGAAAGAACGAAGAGCGATGGATTACCTTGCCATTAAAATAACGCGATGAGCAAACACGCGCTCCTCGTCGCGGCCGAGTATGAAGACGACGTCGGCGGAATCGGCGTCCTCCGACAGCCGCTTCAGATCGTCGAGAAGGCGCGGCACGCCGGCGAGCGCTTTGTCCGCTGCTCCGCCACCACCACCGCCCACGCCACCGTGCCGCGAACTCATTATGTCACGCTCACGCACTCTCGCTGTCCACTTATCACTTATCACTTATCACAGCCAAGTCTACACAAGAGTCCTACAACCAGTTCACTTCTCCTCTTTTATTCGAATTATAAATTCTAATAAAGTTTATGAAAGATATGAAGTTTACTTGAGATTTAGCATTAAATAAACAAGTTGAGTACACTTACACGTAATTAGCATTATGAGTAAATATTAATAACATTTGCGCTAAGTAAACTGCGCTTGTTGGCACTGATTGCGAGTGTGAAACAGAAGAGTTAGCTGCGGAAAATTGGTGAGGTTAAGAGAATCTCAGTCCGGGTGGACGAGATGAAGAAGACGACGACGAGGAGGAGGAACAAGATCGCATTCTTTAAATCTACCTGTGTGCTGAGCTCGAGCACGCGCTCCTGCTCGAACTTGTGCGTGGTGCGGCGTGCGTACCTGTACCCACCTGTACCTGTTTTCGTTCGGTCATTATAATCTCGGCGTTCGTGTGTCTCTTTGCACATGCTGACTCACTTTGTCTCCCATGCTTCCCACATGGAGGTGTTCATTGTGTGGCTGCGGGTTACGTCTTGTATACGTGCACAGAAAAGTTAATTTTTAATTTTAACAATTGCTCTGTAAACTTGTATAAAGTTTCCAAATATAATTAAAGTCGCATTAGTAGCGGAAAAGTGAAGTAATTCCTACTCATTCAGACTTCCTTCCGGTTGGCAAGGAGTAAAATGCACTTCAAACTTAACTGGAAGCTAATCCCATCGATACTAGCGATAATTAGTCAATTTTTAATCGAGCCATGTGAATCCAATATTACTTTACCACAATATAAAGACAATCATCATAATTTTAAAATTCAGCAATTAATTCAACATGTTATTGGGCTTAATCTGGAGCATAATGGTAAAATTCTTTATTCAACTACCTTGGATATAAATGATGAGTATCTAAATAGTCTTTACAAGGAAGTCTTTAATTGCAAATTGTTGCCTTCGCGACCGCTTTATCGCAACTACAAACCGATCGATGTGTACGTTCTCGAATTGGATACAATACAAATCATCGAAAAGTTGCAAACATCATTGGAATGGAATTCGCGGGCAAAGTTTATCATCTTTTACGCACCCAAACCAAAGGATTTAAAGTTAATCGAAGTTTTCAAATACCTTGCTAATCTCTACATATACAACGTTATTGTTATCAATCCCGAAGGATTAGTCTACACATATCATCCATTTCTTTACGAAAACTGGATCAATCCTCACCTCCAACCCGAGCTAATCACTTCTGCGGATAACTACAACTACTTCCCTAAGAAACTCCCAGGTCGTTGGCGGAATACAACCGTTCGAGTGCTGGCAGCAAATATTCCACCGTTTGTAATCGACGAAAATCAACTTATCATCACTGGCGGATCCGAATTCCGCATGGTCGAAGAGATCCTCAGACCCCAAATGCAATTCAAATCGGTTGAGTATATTCATGAATTCCATGGGATTGGTGGTCTGTTACCAAACGGAACCTATACACTATTACTGGGTAGAGTTCAACGCCGCGAAGGCGATTTTAGTATCGGCGGCGCCCAATTACTCCTGCCCCACGCAACAATTGCTTTCGATATACCACACCCTTTCGGGGATGATGATGTTATCTGGGCGATACCAACTCCCCCAATACGCTCGCACACCATGAACGTTACACGCATCTTCACGCCCATCATGTGGGCAGCGCTCTTCACCACATTGTTCTTGGGCAGTTTACTTTGGGTGGTCATCAGTACAATTGCTCCCGGAGAATTGAGGTATTTCAAAATTAAATGGAATTCAGCAGCGATGCCCTTTAAGTTTCTATTTTGCGAGTTGAGTGCTCATAATCCCCGCGCTTTGTCCGTGAGAATGGTGTACTGCTGCACGTGGATATTTGTATTTATAATGAACTCTGCTTGGGAAGCGCACTTGATTATAACGTTGACTTGTAACAATCGGGATGCATCTATAACAGGATTGCAGGACGTGCTTGATAGAAACCTACGCATTGCCCTACCCCAATGGCATGCGATGGTGTATAAGAATAGTGGCACGAAATTGGGTGAAAAGTTGTATGCAAAGACAACATTTATAGACCCTACGCATAATAGTCTGCATGCAGAGATCGACAGGGCTGCTTTTGTGAAGGACTCGATCGCGCTGACATCGCGACGTGCCGGCGCTTCGTTAATGTCGATGGGTTTCCTGTACGAACGCGATGGTGTGCCCGCGCTTTCTCACATAGATGAGCAGATCTGGCATACTAATGTGGTTGAGTACTTTGTGCGCGGGCATCCGATGTTCCCCAGATTCAACGAATTGATGAATTGGATACGGGCAAGTGGACTTGGTGAGCTCTACGTGCAGCAATGGCATCATTTCAATCGAGTGCGTGTGATAGTCAATAGCAAGTCCATGTTTCACAGCAACTCTTTAAGTCTTGAACATATGTCTGCAGCATTTGGACTTCTTTTCTGTGGTTCAATATTTGGGTTGCTTGTTTTTATTATCGAATGTTACATAGGAAATAAAAATAAATGTTGAAGTTTGTCACACAAATG
>JARJDR010009976.1:0-10844 GCA_030264135.1 Myllaena sp. GC000078 | reverse complement strand
TACAAGAGCATTGTTTGACATTTGTATGATAGGCTAATCTAACCTAACTCTGCCATTCGTATTGATTTTGCCGCATGAGTCAGCCCAAGTCAGCTAACAGTCAGCGAGCGGACAATAATGTAATCTCCATAAGAAAGCATTGATTCATTATTGTCCCTTCAAAGTGCGATGTGCGCTGTTGCCAGATTTTCAGCAAATGATAATGCATAGCAAAATTATCCGCACGCTGTCACTATAAAACGTTAAGTGACGATAAAGTTACTTACTTGTTTGCCAATAATGCATCGCCTTGCTGCTCCTCTGTCGCCTCGGTGGCCATCTCTGTACGTGTAGCGCCCAATATAATTGCCTTCGTCTTCCCTCCACTGCTGGTACTGGGTGCACTTGATTCAATGGAAGAGCTGCTGGGCCGAGGTTCACTCGCAGATGCAGTAACATCTGCGTCGATCGTAACTCGCGAACGAATCTCTTCGCGCTCTCGCAGCGCATTCGACAACCGCAGCTGAAGCGTGTCTCGCTCTTCCAGCAATTGCATCAATTCTACGGTGAGCTCTTCACAACGCACGTCACGCTGGTGTAGCATGTACAATGACAGATCCAATTCGGACCGTGACACCAAATCGTCGGCGTTCGTACCATCAGCTTTAAATGAAGAATTTAAGCTTGATGATGTCACCGGTATTTCCACCCCTGATGTCATTGAAACACTTGCAGAGACCTTCTGCAGTTCCTGTAACTCCTGGAATTCCGCAATGAGCGCATCGTAGTTACTACTCTTCTCGTAGACCTCCTCGTGGAGGCCGTCGATCTTCAGCACTTGATTCTCGATGATGGATTTCAATTCGCCAATGTGCAATTCGTAATTGGCAATTTGCTTTTCGCAATCCGCCAGTCTGGCGCCCATTTCCGACAACTGATTCTGATAGAGAAGTTGCGTATGCATAAATTCTTTCTCCCGTTGCTGCATGATATCCAGCTGTTCTTTGTATACAGCCATCTCAGTCTCCTTGGACTCCATGAGCTCGTCGTAAGCGATCTCCTTCCGGTGGAGGTTGGCCGTAACAAGATCGAACTCTTGCGTCTTTCTGGTGAGTACAGATTGACTCTCTAAGAGTTGGTTATCTAATGCGTATTCGTGCTCGCTCTCCTTCTCCTTCAATAGGTTGTTGAGTCGGTTGATCTCCGTGTCCTTTGTCTGCACGTGCTCATTTAACGTTTTGTAGCTTTCGATCTCATCGTTCAGCGTGTTGATATGTAGCTTATCTTCTTGCAATTGCATTGCGTAGTTATTGACCTGTTGGGTAAGCTCCTGAATTTGAATCTGCAGCTGCATACTATCAGCGTGCTGATTTTTTCGCTGGTTCTCTAAGGCAGTTTGAAGCTCCTGCAGATGGTGCTCCTTCTCCTGTAGCGCACCCTGCAATGTGGACACTTGCATTGTGGACTCTTCCAGTTTTTCATACAGGCCCGCCAACTGTTTGTTCTCTTTCTTCAACTCATGCTGTTGCTTTTCTTCCAATTGCACATGCACGCGATTCAATTGTTCCAGGTTGTTTTGTAACTCAGCGATGGCAAACGTATACCTTGAAATCTCATCATTCTTCGCTGCAATTTCATTGCGGAGCGTCTCAATCAACAGATTAGCATTGCTGCTCTCGTGCAAACACGTCTCTTCGGAATTCAACTTTTCAATAAGCATGTCCTTTTCGACAATATGTTGTCTTAATTTTGACATTTTCTCATGTTCTCCTTGTAAATGAGCAATCTGCACATCCTTTTGTTCTTCACGTTGCATCAACTCGGACCGCTCTACCCGTAAGCTTTCAATATCGGCTTCTTTCGTCTTCAACGTTTCGGATAATTGCATCACATGCAACTGGCGATCGTTGATCTGCTGTTGTAGTGCCGAGACGCGATCCACTTCGTTCCGAATCTCGGCGTCGACGTTCTTGCGCAGCTCGTTATTTTCGTTTACCATTGCATTGTATTTCTCTTCCCATTCATTGAGCTCCTTAACGAAATGCTGCTGGATCTGTGCAAACTCCGATTCTCGCGTGTCCACGTGCAGTTTCCAACTGTCAGCGACATCATTGCCGCGCTGATCAACAAGCAATGACCACTCCTCATCCAGTTGTTCCTTCATCACGGCCATCTTCATCTCAAATGTGGCTTGTAGATCGACTAACTCCTTGCGGGCTTTGCCAACGTCGTCATCTTTGGTGTTCAATTCAATGGTAGTTTGCAACTGAGAAACCAATTCAGTTTTGGCCTGCAGTTGATCACGCAGATCACTGATTACCAATTCCAAATCGGTGTATTTTTTCTCTAGAGCTTTTTCATTTCGTGCAAATTCAGATTCACGAGTATCCAAATGCAACTTCCAACTATCAGCTACTTCGTTTGCACGCTGCTCAACGAGCAAAGACCACTCCTCGTCCAGTTGCTCCTTCATCACCGATATCTTCATCTCGAATGTGGCTTGTTGCTCGGCTAATCGTTTACAAACTTGGTCGAGACCGTCATCTTTCGCGTGGGCTTCCAAGGTGGCTGACAGTTCAGAAACCAAGTCAGATTTAGTCTGTAGTTGGTGATGCAGATCACTGACTACAGATTCCAAATCAGTGAATTTCTTCTCCAAGGCTTCTTCTTTTCGTGCAAACTCAGATTCGCGGTTATCCAAATGCAATTTCCAACTATCGCCTACTTCGTTGCCACGCTGCTCAACAAGCAAAGACCACTCCTCGTCCAATTGCTCCTTAATCGATTTCATCATTAATTCGAACGAATGATGTTGCTCCTCCAATTGCGATTTGTATTTGGTAACTTCTATTTCCTTAGCACTAGCTTGATCAGTGAGAGTTGTCTGAAGTTCGTTTATCAACTGCGTTTTGTTTTGCAATTCTTTGTGTAGTGCATCAAAGTCAGCTTGGTTTTTCTCTTTTTGATTTGTGCGCATCATTAGGTCTTGCACTTTACTTTGGAGTTCGGATGCTGTTATCCGTTGTTTTTCAATAATAGTCCCATAGTCAGACTTATAAAATGATGCATCGGTTTCTTCCTGATTTTCAAGTATATCTTCAGCTGTCAGAAATGATTCTCGAACTTGTGCTTGGGCATCAGATATTGTTTTAACCAGAGTGTCAATAAATAAGCCATTTTCGAGCACCGCCGCTTCGAGCAGTGTCTTTTCTTGGTATCCCAACTGCATCCTTTCGTTCAACACACTTAGTTCATCTCTAGCAGCAAGAACCTCCTTGTATTGCCTACCAAGCGAATCCAAGTTTTCTCTCAGACTGGCTACCTCACTATCTAATAATTTAATATTTTGAATGAAACTTTCTCTTTCTTCCGTATCCACAACTAGAGTGCTTGTTGACATGGTCTTTATGCGATTTTCAAGTTCTTTTCGCATCTGTGTTTGTTCTTCTAGCAAAGTTTGCAGCTCCTCATTATCAAGAGTTAACTCCTTGATGGTGTTTGTGAGTTCTTCGATTCTAGAATCGGGGCCTGTGGACGATTCGTATACGGCCGCAACCGTAACCTTTTCCGGTACTTCAGACTGCCCTGTGGTCCACTCCAGATTCTCCAACTTCCTCTGAAGCTCGCGATTGTGCTGCTGGTGGCCCATCACTTCAATATCATGTTTCTCCTTTATTTCAATTAGTCGTTCATTGGCTGCGGTCAATACGTCATTGCGCTTCGCGTAATGGTCCCGTTCCGCGCGCTCGTTTGATAGTTCCATCTCTACCTCGTGCATCTTCTTCTCCAGATTAGAAATCTGGGATTTCAATTCCTCCTGAATTGCAAAATCCAACCCAAAACTATCGTCAGCACTGCCTTTCAGCTTCGCGTTCAACTGGTCATTCTTCACTTTGAATTCTTTCAATTTCTTGAAAAGTTTACCCGATTTCACATTTGCTTGATGGATTTCGTCCAAATGGGCCTCACGTTCCAACTGCAAAAGCCGAACTTGTTCCTGAAGTTCTTCAATGCGACAATTGGGAGACTGCATCGATATAGCAGAATGTGCAACCTTCACTTCGTCCACTTCCAATCCCCAACCGTCGTCATCGGCAAAGGCAGACACAGAACTTACTGATGGTTCAAGCTGAATGCAGTTTTGTAAATTATCTGGACTTGAGAAGCCTTCTTCAACAACCTGTGCTGCACCACACTCAGTAGGTAAGCACGGCATTTGACTCAAAGTCGTGGATGACACAGAATTCGAAGTACCCAAAAGTTGAGTCTTTTCTTTTTCATATATAAGTCTGCCAAGTTCTTCGGATAACTGTGCGCATTGCATCAAAGCGTGATTTTTCTCTTCTTCTGTGTTGTACAACATGAATTCTAAAGTTCTAATCTTTCCTTGTACGTCTACATCGATTTCTGATGCAACTGTGGTAGTGTTTGCTGCTTGAGCAAGAATATGATTGGTAGACTTCACTGCCGATTCCTCAGGTGATTGCTGTTTTTGTAACATTTCCTCCAACTCATTATTTCTATTCAGAATTTGGAAGTTGTTGGACTCGACCTGCTCTAACATGTTTCGGGCAAAATCGAGTTGTGTTTTCAGCTCCCTAATAGTTTCTTGAGAAGCACCTAAGTCGCGTTCCATTCCTTGCAATAGCTCGTCTTTTGATTGTAACGCGACCTCGTTTTGACCGGAAATTTGTCTTTGCCGATGTTCCTCTTCCAATGCCTGACCTCTCATGTCCACCGCATCAACACTGTGCTCTCTCTGTTGCTTATCGTTGTATCTCTGTTGTAAGGCTTGAATCGTTTCCGTTAGTTCCATTTCTATTGGATTGACGTTGAAGAAATCAGCTGGCGACGGAATATGTTTCCTTTTGTGATCCTCCAATTGTTGAATCTTTTCATGCAGCAAACGTGCAATTTCTTCAAGACTTTGACCACCTTCTGTCTGTTCTTCCGATAGTTGCTTATCAATATTTTGCATTTTCAAATTAAGAGTTTCTAACTGGCCCAAGGTCACCTTATGTTCTTGTTGAAGTTGATGGTAATGAGCCATAGTGTTCTCAAACTCCATTTGCTGATGGTCCAACTTGTGTTTAAGATCTTCTACGTTGTGTTCCAATGTATACTTGATTTCAGTAAATGATGATACTTGCTCCGATAAGATTTCCAACTGCTCCAAAAGATGTCGTTTCTCGATGCTTATTCGCTCGAGGTGCTCTTGCAGATCGGTTTCAGCCTGCTCGGTTTCAATGCGCTGTGCAGCAATGTCCACTTGCAATTTCTTGAGTTCATTCTCAAGATTTTTCGTCTTCAGTACAAGTTCTTGTTTCTCAGATTCTAAGCCTTGCAGTAAAACCTGGTTATTTTCAAACTCTTTCAGGCGTTGATTGTTAGAATTCAATTGCCTCTTATAACCGTCAAGCTCTTCTAATAACTTGTGATTGTCTTTCTGAGTTGCCAAATTCTCCTGCTGAATCTCTTCAATCTTAGCAATCAAGCTTCTTTCTTGTTCACTAAGAGCCATCACTTGATTCTCTAATAAACCTTCATTTTCATTGCCAGCGTTTAAAGCACTCTTCTGAATCTCCAATTCTGCAGACATTTCACGGATTATAGTCTCCAAACAATGGCGTTTTTCCTCCATATCTTGCAACTTCTCCTCCAAGCCTGTGACTTGCTCCCTGTATGTGCCTACATCCTGCTCTAAACCCTCAATGCACAATTCCTGCTCGTGAATTTTCAATTGCAAGGCGTTGTTCGAACTCTGTGAACTATAGCTCAAAGCTGCAATTTCTTCATTTAACCGCTCAATATTACCGGTTTCCTGCGGTTCGTCCTTCGTTCTGACAGTTTCTAATTCACGATTCAATGAATTCAATTGCGTTTCATATTCCGTAATTACTTTTTGCAGATTTTCGATTTGCTGAGAGTATGTTTGCAATTGATTCGTGATCTCTTCATTGCGGCTACGCAATTTATTGTTCTCTTGTTGCAAACGTGCATGGTCAGCTTTCATCGATGCGTATCCATCCTCCATTTGGCGGTAGGAATCCTGAAGCTGTTTTACTTCATTCTGGGTGGCTTTCAATTCAACATTGAATTCTCCTACCGTAACTGCTTCCTCGTTTCTCTTCGTTGCCCCGCTTGTAGATTTTGCCACAAGCTCATTGTATTTGTCCTGCAATTCTTTGTAGTCAACCGATTTCTTCTTCAGGTTTGCAGCAATTTTCTTCATCCTCTCCAGCTGTTCTTTATTCTTGACTTCTAGTTCAGTAACACGTGATGAAATGGCTGTGGGTTCCTTCTGTTTCTCTTCATTTTTAATTTGTTTTAGCAACTCAAGGTCGGCATTGACTTTTTGCAAGTATTCTGCGATCTCGCGCTTTTCGTTATTGATGATTTGAATTTGTGCTACTAAATTTTCAATTATCGCTGATTTTTCACGGACCTTTGCATCGCGTTCAATGGAAAGTTTTTCAATGTGTGATTGGTCTTCCTTCACAGTTTGTACAAGATTGTCGAAATCGTTCTTTAGTTGCTGATGATCTGCAGTAAGTTTTTCGTAAGTCTCTACTAAAATCGCGTATTTCCTTAAACTCTCTTTATTCTCCTCAATGATAATCTGACAATTTTGATTAATCTCCTTCAAATCCTTGATCTCCTCCGCATACTGCTCCTTTTCAGTGGTATATTTTTCATCCAACTCTTGCAGATGTTTTTCATGTTTACCATCAGCGCTGCTCTCGTGCGATAACAATTTCAACTTCATATCATTAAGCTCTTGCTTCTGAATATTGATCATCTTGGTATATTCATCGACTACAGTCTGATGAGCTTCTTTGCTAATGACTTGACTCTCATCTTCAATTTGCTGTTTATTCCACTCTGTGATTTGCAGCTCATGCTCCTTGACTTTGCTATCTAACGCTTCTTTCTCGGTTTGTAATTGCTCATAGGTTTCGATGAGGACATCACGATTGTTCTCCACTTCTTTTAGTTTCAACCACAATTGACTATTTTCTTCGGTTAACAGCTCTAACTTCTCCATAACCTCGCGCCGTTCAATAGTAAACAACTCAATCTTCTGCAATAGTTCGGAGGTTTCCTCCGTCAATTGATTAACGCTTTCGTTCAATTCGGGACTATCGTCCATATTCTCCATGCTGGATTTTGGTAGACAATTCTTCTGGTATGCCTCGAGTTCAAGCTTCTCTTGTAATGTCAGATTATCAACAATTTCAATGCTCTCAGCGGACGATAGTTTTTCAGCGCTAAGTTTATCCAAACGGTCAAGCAACTCTGTGTTTTCGTTCAGTAATGTATCATACTTTGCTTGGATTTCATATTTCTCTTTCTTTTGCACGTCTAGTTGCTTTGATATTTCAGCAAGTTGTATCTCTAGATCGCCGATTTTGTTTTGTAATAGCGCTTGCGATTTCTCAAAAGTTTCTAATTGTTCTTCATATTGTACCGATGTTAGTTGTTTTTGCACATCGTCGGTAGTTAGTTTTTCAACGGTTTCTTGAAGAATATGCTGCTCTTTTTCGAGATTTGCATTTGCTATTTGGAGAGATGAATAACAAGCATGTACATTCAAATTGACAAATCGCAAATATTCGTATATGATTAGAGAGTTGTCGTGATGGTAGTGATTCAATTATACGCGGCCGTTGACGGTTAACTTTAATCATAACTTTTTAAAATTTAGGTAAACCTTTTTACTACATAGAATTAATTCAAAATTATGTATTCCGAAAACATGATACATATCCAAAACTTCTGTACATCAACAACAAAATAAACGACGACTAATGAGTTTTAATGCAAAATGTTTTGATGTTAATTTTAAAATACGACCCAAACCGCAACGTGATTAGTCGCAAGCACTTGAAATAGGTAAATTAGCAAACAGCGATATCTACCTTCTTCTAACGTTTCAATGAGAGTTTGTTTATTGTCCAACAACACACGCAATGCGATGACATTAGTATCCGCATCGGACGCAATCCCCTCATCTATAATAGAGTTTACAAAATTCGATATGGTTATCCCGATGTACGTCATGTGATTGTGCCGTAAATAATTTTTGCTCGCGAACAACGACAACACATGCGCGAATGAATCCCATCCACTTTATAAAATGATTTCAGTATTAATTAAGCACACTGGCGAATGCAAGATGTACCGAGCCGTTCAAACGGTAAGATTCAGTACATGCGTTTTACAGCCGACTCTTGTCCTGATAAACCCCTTTTCAATTTAGATTTGGTGGGGTTACTGAGGAAGAGGCAGTTGTAGAACGCAGGTCTTATCGTTTGAACGGTTCGATACAACTTTCCGAGCAATAAACCAACAAGACACTTACCTTTAGACTCTACCAGGGCGAGTTGCAACTGTCCTTTCTCCTCCTCCAGCTCGGCAATCTTCATTTCCAAAACGTACTTTTCGCTGTCGAGTTTTACCACCTGTGCGTTCGCATCGCCGATAGCTTTGAACTCCTCTAACTTCTTTGTCAGTTCCTTAACTTTTGCTTTATGCTGCGCTTTAACGCGGATCATATTTTTATTGGCATCGTCCAACTGCTTGCACATTTTCACCTTCGCATCCGCATCTGGCGTGCCGTCCTTCGTTTCACCCGCAGTAAGAAGATAATTCTCCTCGGTGAGGGTTGCCAATTGCCTTCGAAGTTCAGCAATGGTATTTTCATATTCCTCACTCTGCAGCTTAAATTGTTGACTAATTACACTATCTGTGGCATTGCTAGTGTCGGCAGTCAATTGTGTCTTTTTCTTATTTTTATGTTTCTTGCCCTTAGGGGATGTTTGTTGTGGAGGCGATTGCAAAGCATCCAACTCTTGCTTCTCTAGCTCACTATTACGCCGTTTTAGCGCTTCATTCTCGTTCTTCAGTTGACCAATCGTAATAATTTTCAAGTCCAAATCGGATTTTAGGCTGATGTTCTCAAGTTTTAACTTTTCTTCCATTCCGATGAAATTCTCCTGCATGATTCGCATCTGTTCTTTAGTCTCTTCCAATGCGTCCAGCGTAGTCTTGCCTTTCCTACTCAGATTCTCCGACATCAATGCGATTGCTTTCGTGCGCGCATCAATGACGGAATCTTTCTCCTTCACATTTTCCTGCAAGTCCATCACATTCGCTTGCAACTTGCTGCATTTTGCAGACATTTCACTGATACGCTTATCCTTATTAAGCAAAATATTGTATAATTCCTGTGCACTCAAATTTGGACTGTAATCTACGCGGTCCTCGATCAACGTGATGTTCAACGGCAAATGCGTAAGGTTGATCTGCTGCTGTGAATCATCAAGTTGTGCCTTTACTTGTGCGACCATGTCTTCTATGCCTTTTTGATTTTTTCCCCTTTCTGCCAATTTAGCTCTGAAATACAAAATTATAAAAACTAGCACATAAACACTGTTGAATAAACTCACTTATTTTGCTCCAATTGCTGTCTTAGCAAGAGCACTTTTTCACTAGCAGGCGTACTAATTTTACTGTCATTACTTGCACCACCAGCTACCTCTTTTTTCTGGTTGTGCCTCTGCACTCTGGATTTCATCTTTGTCAGCGTGTTCGCATACTCAACGACCTTTTCCTGCGTGACGCCGCTCGCCGTTGATGGATCAGTCTTCTTGATGATCTCCTTCAGCTGTGAGATGATGAGTTGCTGCTGGTTGAATTGGTCATGCAAGACCTGCGAATTGGGACTGTCTTGCACAGAGCTGCCACCGGTGTCCACCGAGATCGGCGGATCACCGGGCTCCTCTGAAGCTTTCCACATGTTGTACTATCTGCAAGAATTAGAATATTTGCTGAATTGGTGCGAATTGTACCACATATTACTCGAAATTTGGTACAAATATGTTATGACGAATAGATGTTTTGACGGCCACTTACCTAAATTTGGCACGAAATGGAATAACACGTAATTAGCATCTAGTGGGCCCAAATCACGGCGTGCGACATAAAGGGCATGAATTAACGAAAGACGCGGATATCACAGTTCCACGTAAGCACATATGCGCGAAAGGGGCATATTTGTTTTGATAACAATGGCCCCAATGGATCCAATGGAAAATGCTGGTAATGGATGTAGTGCGTTTGGGCCTTGGGAATGCGCCGTATGCGCCAGTATGCGCTGGTATGCGCTATGGGCGCTATGCGTGCCACCCGTGCCACAGAAAGTGGCAGAAAGCGCAGAGAGGGCAGAACAGGGACCTCCACACCTAACCATAGAACTCAACGAACTCAACTGACTGGCACAGCTGGCACCAGCTGCACCAGCTCCCCCAGCTCCCCGAAACTCTATACGTGACCTCGGAATCAGTCGAGACAGCGAGCGTAGTTCGAGAAGCAGGCACTGCGCGCTGACATCGCTGTTGTTATTCCATGTATAGTCAACGCGCTAGCGCTGGTCACTTTTGACGTGGATCATCTGATTTAAAGTGCGAGGTTGTCACTTCGTTCAATTATATTCGTTGATATCCGCCAACAATCGTCTCGCTATAATATTGATTGACCAGCTCCTTTGTAAACAAATGATCGGTTTTACATCTGGCAGCCTTGTCAGACACGGATGCCAGGTACGAAATAATTTTCAAAATATCCCATCTATACTCCGTGCAAATTATCCAGATAGGTTTGCCAGGTTAGTGCTTCTCACTCCCACTCAATATCATAGACAAATACTAATAAGATGCCCGACTCAATGTTAAAACGCTGACCGATTGCAAGGTAGCTATATAAAAGGTATAACGGGTCGCATAAGACTGCGTATCCGTCGCAATGTGACGTCATAGGTCCCCCCACAATGCATAACTGGAAATCAAAAACGCGATCCTAGTAGG
>JARJDR010009972.1:0-17852 GCA_030264135.1 Myllaena sp. GC000078 | reverse complement strand
TATGATCACGCATGCAAAAGTTAGTAAAGGGTGTTCCAAAAATAACGTAAGATTTGAATTCTCTAGAAAACACTGTTTTTAGTCTTTTCTTTGATTTTTTTATTGAGTCGTGAAGTATATAAGATAGAGTTATGTATGGAATAACACATAGGGCAAATAGGGTCCACGTTGTTGTATGCGCATGAGCATAGTGTGATCGAAAATTTTCATGAAATTTTGCATTAATGATGCTGCATTTCGTTAATGCAGCGTTGAATCTTCTCCTTTAATGAACGGGTAGTTGCGGGCTTGTTGATATAGTCCTGTAATTTCAAAAAACCCGTAAAAAGAAATTTAATTGTGCGATTAAAGGAAGAGATTCAACGCTGCAAACGTTTCAACGCAACGAAATTAAGCCATTTTTATACGAAATGGTCTTGGCAAATTTCGACAAATTAGTTCATTTGTGCAAAGCCATTGAGACCATTTGCCCGATGTATGGTCTCATACATAACCCTATCTCATAAACATTATGAATCAATAAAAATTACCATAAATTTGATAAAAACCGTGCTTTTTGTTTAATTCAAATCATGCGTTACTTTTACGACACCCTTTACATAGATTTCATAGTAATAAAAGGTGTTTCGTCGATTCCGGGAAGCTTGAAAACGATATCAATTTATAAAACACGATAATGTTGTTTTATTTATGGCATTCGTGAACGTTACGAAAGTTTGCCGCGCATTGATTAAAATTTAATTCAAAAAAAAAGTTTTTTGCAACTCTGCGCCACCTCGTGGAGTGGATAGCACCAAATTTAAGCAAACTTAACTTTCACGTGGATAGTAACATAATAATTAAATTATGCATGGTCGCGCACCATTGTGTGTGCATAAAGCAAATTATGCGAACGGATGGAAGAAGGAAATAACGGGGTTTTGATTGATGAGTTTTCTCAGAAATCTGTCAACGACGAATCAATCATTAGAACCAAACACAAACGCGCCCAGTGCCATCATCACCGCCTTCCACCTTCCCCCAAGTCATAAACAAATGGGGAGCGTAAGGTGCATGGCACATATTTTCTAAGACAGAAGTTTAACGCCGACTGCACGCAACGATTCCTTCACGCATAGTTTCCCTTTGTTTCAATCTCAGTTAGGTTTTAGTTTTTCAGTAAAAGTTGTAGTAGTCGCAGTTTCCTATGACTGCATAATTTACGTAATACTGAAGCGATTATAAATGTAGGTATCAGGTACTACTCGCTAGAAGCAATCAAGTTAAAATGAAAACAGTTTGGCTTACCTTTTGCTTAATTGCCCTCCGTCCCTCCGTACTCCCCCCAAACACGTGCGCCGAACAATAAAGTTAATGCGAGTTGATGATCAATTTCAAGCGACTGCTCATTTACGTAACGAAAATACATATTGTAAAGATTTTTGCGGCAGGCGTAAAGTGCGCATTCGCGCATTCAGATATCGAACAAACAAGGAGCCTATCCTCATCCCGTTCATCGGTTGTCTAATTTCATACCCAGAAAACAAGCAAAATGATGGTTTTTACGAAAAATTTCACCAGTTTTACTTAATCAATATTTTATTTATATTGTATATGTATAATATTTATAATATCTTACCTCGAAACAATGTTTATCATTATCATTATTAGTTTCATGTATAATCAGTAATATTTGGACTAACATTTCTGGTTTTTTTTAATCCTGCATATTTTTTTCTTTCGATTTTCTTCTCGTTTATATACAAAATTACAACACACATGCGTGTATGTGGTACAATGTTATTTGTTTCTACCTTTGCCTTTCGCGCTTGCTCATCGATAATAAACCCTTTACCTGTCATTTATCTCTGTTCCATTTATTTTTTATCAAATATCAAAACGTTTCGCCCACTCCACTCCACGCTCCATCGCCGTTTGCATCAATTTGTTTCATATCAAAGCAGTGTGTTATTTGTTTCGCCGCATACACGCACAAAGTTTGCACATGGAAAAAACCTAAGAATTACCTTCATCGGCCCTAAAATGTATTAAATAGTTACGGTTTTATTTTCTTTAATTTTATTACACGTCCGCTCCACCCGGCTGCCTCAATTTAAAACTCATTTCTTTAGCAATTTCCTCTCGTGTTTGTGTATGTGACTCGGTGTGGCAATGATGATGTTATAATGTTTAATGTTTAATTTATTATATAATATTTTTAATAATTTATTCCAATTTCTTTTTCGTCCTTTAGTTAAGTTGCCATTTCTTCGGCTGTTTTATTATATCATTTTTTAAGAGGTGTTGGTGGTATGTTAGTTTTATCGGTGTGTTTTAAATGCCATTGTCTCGTCTGGTGAACAGCGCATTCATGTCGGGGTTGGCGTCGTCGACGAGTCCAGATTGGTGAGGTACGCCGACGTGCGCCGCATCGATGTCAGCTTGGGGGACTCTTGCAAATCTTGAGGGGAACCTAACGGCGAAACGGTCTCATCTACGAAATCCATTGATTCAATGAATTAATCAATTGTTCACTTGCAAAGCTTGATTTCAATTGATTTTGCAAAACGAAAAGTAAACGATGGCATTCGCAGGATAACAAAATTAGAGAAAATCAGGAAATTAGGGCTAAAATACAAAAAGTAAGGACAAAATGATTGTGGCAATGTGAAAAACCAAATTCGAAACAAATGTGCATCATTTTTACCTGGCGGGGCTCTACTCACCTACTCCTACAACAGACATTGTGCCTGTAAGTGGAGTAGGAGATGGATTCACGTTCGATATCAGCCGGCACTGCTCTTTGACGACCGGGTCTAAGAACAGAAAGCAAACGCACGGTCAGCGCCAAACCCTCTCCGCCCACGCAAAACGACACAACACACATAAAAGGCCCTAGCTAACAGCGATACAAACAAAAACTGAATTGATAGGAAATGGACAATATCAGCAAGGAATGATTGAAAGGATAATGCGCGTGCTCTCTCTGTGTCGCTAAATGCGGATGTGCAAGACAAATGACGAGACTTTCAACAACAATGAACGAACTATAATGGATTTATTTTGAAAATAAAAAAATAAATGACAAAATGAAATAATGTAGCAGCAGTAGTAGTAGTAGTAGTACACATTGCAATTAATTAGTACAAATGAATGATAGTTTCGTTGAAATTATTCGCTCTGTCAATTAGCACATTTGTATGCATTTATCCGTTGTAGTCGTGCGGGCCTGATTCGTTTTTTTTTCTTTTCAAAGTAATCAACATGTATCTTCTATGGTTAAAGAAGACGGGTGTCATCTTCGCGCCTCCTCCGAAAAAGAAAAGGTTGTGCAAAATGTACAATCATCGCTGAAGGGGGATTCGCAAACAAGTGACAGTATTATTTTGAACAAACACACACATCAGCATCATCTTCAATTATTGAGTAATAAATAACTAAACGTTAGCACAACCGCTCTCGATCTCTCCGCCAGCAAATCGTTTCATATCCGTAATATAGGCCCGATGTGTCTGGTTGGTGATGCATCAGCATCCATCGCTTCCCATTTCGCTTAAATTATATTATTTTATTTTTTAAATTTTTAACTTCGTTTTTTTTAATAAATCATTAGTTTCCTTCTGCGATTAACTAATCCCGAATTACAATTTAATCGTATTAACCATTACTTACTACTTTAATAAGGAATATCAATAGAAATTCATGAAAAATGTACACAAGCGTTCAATCGTGTTTCTTTTAACTGCCATCATTTTGCATTTTGTGTTTGCATGCGAGAAGATACAATTAAATATGTACATGCGCGCACATATTAATACATATCGACGATCGTTTCAGAGTGTTTGTTTTTTGCTTCATACCCCCCGTTAACGGTCGCATTTTATATATGTAAATGATAAGGAACACAAAACAGAATAGTATGTATCATTCATTCATTCATATAACATATATGTGCTCGTTTATGTATAATAGTAATTTCATAATTAACGCAAGGAGGAAGCAACGGACACGTGCACGGTTCGTATCTCATTGTATGTACAATAATCAATAAAAAGATGAGGATGTGTAGAAAGAAAATTATTTAAACAACAAACAGTCCTCCTGCTCCTCCTCTAACTCGATTTGCATTCTTCATTTTCATCTTCTTCTTCCGCTCCGTCGTCAAGTTATCTCTATGTATAATCATTCGTATTCTATACTCGTTATGATGTCTACTTCCTTATTTCTGTAAATGTCCATTTCGGCTGCCAATGCTATCCCTCTTTCATCATCACCACTTCGTTCGCGCACACCGATCTCTAATTCGTTAAAAATTGTTAATTGTAGATAAGCGATTTGCTCACGGCGCGTCCCGCGTCCTAGCTAGTCATGCGTGAGCGAGTTTGTCGGAGCGCGCTGCGGCAACTTACAGAAGTAGGAGTGCTCCATGGCGTCGCGCGCCGTGAGGCGCTCGAGGTGGTCGTAGCGCAGCAGCTTGTCGAGGAAGTCGAGCGCCTCCGCCGAGACGAGATGCTGGTTTTCGCTGTGCACGAAGCGCTCCCATCGTTTGCGTGAATGCCTACAAACAGCAACCAAGCAGTGAGCTTTCACGAAAAAAAAAACCACAGCCAGTGATAACTCACCTGCCCAGAATATCGTTAAAACGCGGATCTAATTCTATATGATATTTTTCGAGATATTCGAAAAGCTCCTCGGTGCCGAGCACCTTGGCGATGCGCACCAGCTGGTCGTAGTTGTCGTGGCCGTGGAAGAACGGCTCTTTCCGAAAGATCATCGACGCGAGCATGCAACCCAGCGACCACATATCCAGCGAGTAATCGTACATCTGGTAGTCAACGAGCAGCTCCGGCCCTTTGAAGTAACGCGACGCAACGCGCACGTTGTACTCCTGGCCGGGGTGGTAGAACTCGGCGAGGCCCCAGTCGATGAGGCGCAGCTTGCGGTTCTCGTGGTCGATCATCACGTTGTGCGGCTTCACGTCCCGATGCATGATGCCCTGACTGTGGCAGTAGTCCAGAGCCTTGAGCAATTCGAAGAGATAGTAGCGGATGTCGTAGTCGGTGAGCGTCTGGTACAGCTGTTTGAAGTCCGTGTTGTTGACGTGCTCGAAGATGAGCGCCGGCGTCCGCGACACCGGGTCCTTGACGACCGCCTGCAGCGTGATGATGTTTGTCCCACCGCGCAGGTTCTCCAGGATCTTGATCTCGCGTTTGATCTTCTTCTTTTTCACCGGCTGCAAACGACCCAAGCCGTAGAATAGCCTCACCATCAAGAATGCCATCGAGACTTACTTTTAATATTTTAACTACACATTTCTCGTTATTCGTGACGTTGATTGCTTCGAACACCTCGCTGTATTTGCCGCGGCCGAGCTTCCGCACGAGCTGATAGTTGTCCTGCTGGCCCCAGTCGACGACGTAACTCTCGTAGTCCCAGTAATCGCGCGGCTTCAGCGAGTTCACGTCGGTGTAGACGCGCGACCGACTCGGCACCGCCATCGTGTGCGGCTGCTGTTGCTGTAGCTGATCGTCGCCGCCGACGACGACAACAACCTGCTGCCAACTACGTGGATTGGATGATGCGCCTGTCGCGCTCGACACCAATCGCTGGACTCGCCCAAAGTCTATGCGCTCATAGGGTTTCACTGCAATGCCAAACCATTATTATAAGCTTCTTTAAAGTAAAAATTGGTGGTGAAATAAAAGCAATGAACATACATGCTACTATGCATACTAGGGCGATGTTCAAACATGCTATGGATGGTGCAGCCAAACTAAAAGATACCAACAAATAATTAGTAATTCAAGAAGCATGTTATTGTTGTAATTGGAGGCATGCAATGTTTCCAAGCAGAGAAGTGTAAGGGACCTGTTGTTGCATGTGTGCCACAATGAGTTATGATTAGAAATTATATAAATTTAGTCATCGGATTACTGACGAACGATTACTGAGGAGAAAATTAAACGCAATGCACTAAGAAAATGCACCTTAAGAAAATAGTCCGAAACGGCTGTGCGTGAGAAACTTCTATTTGGGGGCAGGCTCAGAGGGCCTAAACGTAAAATACGGTTGCTGTTACCTTGTCTCGCACAGAGATTCGCTAATCTAACACAAACGAGCATAACGAGAATGCATCATCGTGTCGCGAATCTCGCGGGGGAGTTGATGGTACACAACCGCTTCGAAATGCGAGCACAGCGCGTTTCAGGAAAGAGAGTTCAATCGGATTACGGAATTCAGCGAGGTCGGCTGGGCCGAAGGCCGATTACGAATTAGCGCACACGGCGGGGCCACACAGCAGCAGGCGGCAGGCGGTCGTGGAGTCGAACGTGCGAACTGCGCACAGCATGGCCAAGTTCGCTGGACGACGTTTTGGAGCGGAATCAAGAGGGTCTCTATACAAGGGGCTAGTTGTAGTAGGCGGTGTGTGTATAGGTTGCAGCAACTTGCAATATCCTCATACCTCTTGCATGCCGAACGAGGGGGATCGCACACACACGCGCCGGCACACTCCACCTCGATGACGACGGCGGCAGGGCACTCTCACACAGTTGGGGATTGGAAGCGCACACTTGCAGGCAGATACCGTGAGCGCATCCGCGGCGAACTGGCGCTGGCTGGCTAGTTGGCCCGGCTGCTGCAGGTGAGCACGCACGGTGGCGGCGGCGGCGGTGAAGACGGCGACGGCGGCGTGTAGGTGAGGATGCGAATGCGACGCGGGGGCGGCCGGCGTTACCACCGCGGTAGCACGCGCGCGCGGATATCGTGGCCGGAGGTTGGTGCGCCGCGAGGAGTGTTAAATCCAAGATGGATGTAACATCCCGCCACGGTAGACTGGGTAAGAGGCTAGCGCGAGGCGCGGAGTCGCACACGTTTCGGGTATAGCATGTACCCCTCTAAAGTACATTGCTTGCGCCCAGAGACGTACTCCATTTTCAACGCATCCCAAGCGAGTACTTGCCTTCTGCAAAAACATCTTTCTGTACGCACACAGCACCTCCATGGCGGACATAAGAATTGTTTTAAAGTTGGTGCGATTGGCAATTTTTTCTGGGGAGTTAAGTTGGCTATGAATTTAGGATTTAAAGCCGTCTGTGGAATGTGCTGTCAGTGCGTCGTTGCACGAGTGAGGCGCCACTTAGTTGCATGTGGCGCCAGGTAGATGGATTTCGCCAATGGGTTAAAAGTTGGAAGATTGCAATCAACAGTCACTTTTTAGCGTAAACGTGAGTGGTGAATGGGTGGTTAATTAGGTAAATACCTCAAATACCTTCAATCCGGTGAAGTATCTGCTGAATTGATCTCTGGAGTAAATTCAACATTGTGCAACTGGTATTATAGAACTTTGTACGACTTTGTTTCGCGTTACTAATCACTTGTGCTCTACTTAAAACATTGCATATATTTGTGGTGATACCGTTGTTTTATTCATGTGCAACCGATAAAAATTATGATATTCATTACCTATTTGTTTTCAATTAATCTAATGACGATTAACGAATTATCTGCAACCACGAAGCCACACGATTCATACAAGTTAAATCAGTACTATTTTTTTGTATTTTCATACAATTTTTTTACAAAATTAACAATCAAACAACAATAAAAGGAACAATGTCCGAAATAAATTGCTCATTCAGCAGCTCAAATATGAACAAATTTAATACATACATATAATTGGTAGAGGTATCCGGAATGCTTTATACTTAAATCTATCCTCAACAACTAAAATCTCGATGATTTCTATATACATCAAACAACCAGTATTCAATCGATATTGCATCATGAAATTCACACTATTACCCACCCCGTCAGCAATTCGTAACAATGAGGGATGATTGTATGCGACAGGACTGCAGCACGGCCTCATGCGGTTCTTCAAGTCCATGACACCAGATCTCCAACCGTGAGCCGAGATCGAAGGCGCCTGGACCGAGCACCGCCACCGATAAATCAATGCTGATGGAGGACAACGGTTCGATGGTACGTGACGCGCTACCGAGCTTAATCCACCGGAAATGCGGCGACGAGTACGGATAGAAGAGACTTGTATGCTGCGCAGGCGACACTTCACTGCTGGTGCCCAACGTGTGCACCTTGATGACGAGCGCCTTGCCGGCAATGCTGTGCAGCAGTAGCTTCACGCCCACCACGCACAACTTCCTCGCGCTGAAATCGTGCGCAATACACGCCGGATGCAAAAGGTTGTACGTGACCTGCTTGTCGGCGTGTTGCACGTCCGGCACGGTCTCCAAGCAGACGTCGCTGAACACACGCTCGTTAGGCACCTTCACCGCTTCCTCAGCGTGCGGGATGGTGACGGTCGTTGGCGTAACATGAATGGGAATTTGATTTTGACCGTAAACCACGCGATGCCTCCCCGTGCTGTCGGTAACGTTTGCGCGCCATCGTAGAATGAGCATCGCATCCTGTCTGGTATCCCGCAAGGATGATAACTCTTCCGTGTCGAAGATGTTCACACGGCCGCGCTCGTTGCGCTTGGCAAAGTCCAAGCAAGCCGAGGAAGAGTTGACGGCGTCGTCGGTTTCCGTGCGTGCAAACGACACCTCTGAGTAGTGACCGGACTTCTTCGCGCTCGCCTGTTGGCGACGCATCTTCAGGAAGAGGTAGTACGACGCTTGCGATTCCAGCTTCACGTCGGAAGGTGGCGGGGAGTCGGTCGCCAGCACCCAGGAGCTGCTCAACAACGCCGCTGTTAGCAGCTTGATCTCGGTGAGAATTGCATGGTGGATTTTATTTAGATTTGTAGCGCGCACCATCAACGCCAGCTGCTCGACATCACGCGACGCGCAGCTCTGAGTCGCTTTCGCATCCACCTTGATCGACTCCTGGATGGAGAGGTGCCAGACGTGGCGTACAAGGCGGTAGCGTGGCATCGACCCAGCGTCGATGTTCTCGTAATAAATGAGGAGATCGATCAGAGCCGGCCCGATTACCTCGGGGGCTTTCAGCCAGATTTGCACGTTGTACACCTGGCCGGGATCGAGCACGCCTTGCGGCAGCGGCAGGTACGAAACATGATTCTTGCGCGCTTCCTTCTCGCGTGTCACCGCGGAAGTTGACGTTTCATGAGCGTCCTCATCGGATTTCTTAAATTCACAGCTAGAGAGAAGATGCGGCATGGAGGTAGCCATGTAAATGTTGTGCAAGGGCAGCGAACCGACATTGCGCAACTCGACGGAGACCTCCTGCAGCTCATTGCGCAGCAGCTCGGCGTTCATCTCACAGAAGCTCACTTGCAGACAGGGCGCCGACGGCACGATCTTAATCTCGATGCGACGCTCTTGGTCGCCGGCCTGCACGTCGGCCTTCTTCTGCGTCTTAGCCGGCTTAATCGTGAACACCTGCTTGCCGCGGAGGGAAATCTCATTCTCCGAATTGTTCGCGCCGATGAGACTGTAGCAAATCCCTTTGATGCACACATCGCCGATCTTCAACGGGGTGATGCTCAGGATGATCTCCTGCTTGGAGTTCGCCTGGATGACGACGCTCTTCACGTAGTGCGTCTTCATCACATGATCGACATTCTGGCCCATGATCTCATTCACAGCGAAGCGATTATTATCATCTTTAACGTGCCATAGCAGGTAAATATCTTTCAGATGGACGAGAATTTGCAGTGGATTGTAGAGCTCGACAGCAACTTGTATCGGCTCGCCGATCACGGCGATGGGTACGCCTCCATTGGCGATGCTCTCGCCGGTGAAGAGCGTCGCGATCGGCTTGAAGATCATCGGCAACGACCCCTGCGCTTCCTGCACGAGCATCTCCTCCAGCTTGTGCCACTTCTGGCGTGTCTTCTCCGATTCGTGCTGCGTTAAAGAAACGCCCGCGGCGGCCATTTTCCCCGGCGTGCGCAACGGAGCCGTTGGTCCCACAAGCACCCGGATCGACTCGTTCAAAATCAGTGGCAGTGGCAAGACGGGCGTCAATAAACTGTTTTGTTTCTTCAGCAAATCCTGCAAAAGCAAGTTTGTACTCAGTTCCACCATCCATCTGCAACGGAAATACTTACGCTATGAATGGTTAAGTACTCCTTCAGGTAGCCCTCTTGCTGCTGGGCGGTCTGCTTGCTCTCCTCGGTGAGGAGTTTCGCATACGAGCGCATCGCCTCGTCGAGCTCATCCAAACACTTCGCCAACCGGCCAATGCTGGAGAGAATATGATCAGTCGCCAGGTTCCACCCGTGATTATCGTAGATCTGGTAAGCTTGTTTATAGCAGCGTAGGGAGTGCTTTCGCTGCGTTGCTTTGGTGTACCGATGGCCGGCGAGCACCATGTGGAAGGCGTACTTCCGGACCATCGTCGGGCGAGCGCACTGGAGGAAGCAATAGGCCGCCTGTTCCAGCAGCAACGCGGAGCGCAGATCGGAATCTTCGTTCGCCAAACGAATGAGTTGGTGCGCCGCCTCGCCATACATGCTCTGACCGCGCAAGCACTCCGCGGAGAGCAATGTAGCTTTCGTTGCGAACTGCGGCATTCTAATAATTCCACTAATTAGCAGCTAATGAACAAAATAACGTGTAAGTACTCACTTGCAAGTATTCAGATAGGTGTTGATGCTCTCCTCCATGTAATCGAAGCTCTTACGGGATGGTTCGTTCGCCATGAAGGCGGCCAACGAGGCCATCTCCAGAGCGCCCGCGCAGTAGAGCCATGCCTGGTCGGCCATAAAGTCGCGTTTCGCCGTATGGTACGCTTGATATGCCATCGAATAATGCCCGAACATGAAATACAAATCACCTAATCGGCGAATCTGTAATTCGGGCGCATCGGCCGGATATCTACAACCAACACCGAATTAATCCCAAAAGATTGCACCGTTTTCTTCAATCTCTTACGTTAAAGTATTGATGGTGGCACTGTTTGAAGTCGGTTTATTGGGTGTAAACCATCGTTTGGTAGCGCTGAGCAGGCTCTTACTCACGCCCTTCTTATTGGCGACAAAGTCACTTAGCTGATGAATCTGTCTCTCCACATGCGGCAGCAAACCACGTGTTACAAACTCAATAACCAAATGCTTGATTTGCTCCACATCCTCAGTGGAGAGACAAGCTCCATGCAGAACAGGCGTCGCGTTCATGACGATGTCGTTCGGGACAACAACATCGACAACATCCTCAGCATCGGGACTGAGTGGATGATAGACAAGCGGACTAGAACCTTCATTCACCTCCTGAGCCATCTCCAGGTTTAAGGCTCGTGCGGCAGTGGGCGAATGTTGCGGACTAGCATTGACCTCCTCGGACATTGCCGACAACGCAGTCATCCTCGGATTGATGAACTTACTCCACGGATCCGGCAGCGGTTCCCCATTATTACCGGCCGCTCGTGAATTCATGTGCAGCAGGAAGCAATTCATACTGCCGTAACTGACCTTCATGCGTTCGTACACCTCCTGCGCCTTGTCCTCCACCTCACCCGGCACGCTTTCGTGCAGTATCACAAAGTAGTTGAGTACATGCGCGCCGAACCACTTGGGCAGCTTCGACACGGCGGCATTCTGCAGTTGCTGCAGCTCCAGCATTAGCGCCTCCATGGCAGCGATCGGATTCGGCTCGTCGCCGGTGCTTACGACGAGCATGCAGGCGAGCAGGTGCTTGGTGAACTCGTGGTCGGCGGGGTACTGCACGTGGAAGAACGTCTCGCGCCACGCCTCGAACCACGGCGCCGCGCTGGGGATGTCCAGCGTGTACGCGCCAAGCAAGTGGTGTGTGGTGCGCGGCGCCGTGCCGTATTCCGCCACCGATGCGTTGAGGCATTGGCGTGCGAGCGCCGTCGCCGGCGGGCGCGCGTGCACGTCGACGAGCGTCACACGCAAGTGGCGCAGTGTGATGACGGCGCCGTTGGGGTCCTTGTAGTGCAGCTCGGCGCTCGGCCGGCAGAACGGCTGCAGCAGTTCGATGAAGGTGAGGTTGTTCTTGGCGCACACGGCGGCGGCGGCCGCACTGCACAGTACGCCGATCTGCGGTGTGAACGAGTCCCGCAGGAAGTCCTGCGGCGATTGCTTCGACTGGGTCATCGCGGACACGTGTTCGCACCGGGCACTTGGTGGCGATTACAGGAACAGGGGCATCGTTCTTGTTGAAATGTTGGTGATTTGTTGGCACGGGGGGCGGGTGTGATCCACTCTTGTGTTATTTACCGATCAGCTGAAAAGGCATCACGTAACCTCACTTTTCGCAACGGCAGTTACAGTAATTAACCTAGCAAGAGTTTTAATTCGCGGGAAAATTAATCATTTCTCCAATTAGAATGGCAAATAATACGAAAATTATGAGGACTAATCTGAGTTAGTTGTACGGCGGTTGTTTACTGGTTATTGCGACTACAACAGTGTATTTTTCAGAGTCATTACTTGCGATTATTACAAGAGAACGTGATCGCAACGGAGCTCGGCCGTTCAACATCGTCCTCGAAGGCAATATTGGCTCTGGAAAGTCTACATTTCTCAAGTACTTCGATAACAATCCACAGATCTGCATAGATAGTGAACCACTGAATATGTGGTGCAATTGTAATGGTCACAATTTGCTGGTAAAAGCATACATTGGAAACTGTCGCAAATCAACTAATTAAAATGCTTGTTACATTCAGGCATTACAATATGAGGATCCTATTAAATGGGCATCTACATTACAATCATATGTACAACTCACAATGCTTCAGTTGCACATGAAACAAACACCAGAACCCATTCACATGATGGAGAGAAGTGTTTATAGTGCTAGGCAGGTTTTCTTTTGCTCCATAGCTGCTTGACTTTACTCATCGAATTTGTTATAGATATTGTTTTATTGAGAATATGATTAGACAAGGTAAAATGCCATCAGCATCAGCAGCAGTATTGGATGAATGGCATCAATTCATCACAAGGGCAATTCCTGTTAACATTGATCTTATTGGTTTGTGATGATTTGAATGTTGTAATTAGATATTTAATGAAATCTTTATTGCAGTATACCTGCAGACATCCCCGGAGGTGGTGTATAAACGTATGTTGAAGCGAGAACGTGCCGAAGAAGCTAAAGTACCGATCGAATATATTAGGAGATTGCATGATTTACATGATGATTGGTTGATAAATCAAGCAAATACCATTCCAGCACCTGTTTTGGTTATTGACGGTAATGTGGAAAGGTATGTATTTGAGGAGGAAATTGTCAAATTTACTGATGGTATTCGCCAGGAGACCGTTCGCGAAGCTCTTGCAAAGTAATTATTTCTTAAAATTTATCGAATAACTAACTTCATTCCATATTTCTTTGGTGGATTAGTTTACATAATGTTATATTCCAATTCTACCAAGTCTTAATATCAAGTTTTATATTGAAATTAAATTTTAATATGTAGTTAGTTTAAAAATTGCGACTGTGTGTAAGGAATTCCCAAAAAGTAAAAAACATTAAGGTAAAATTTTAATAACAATATAAATATATAGTGATACATATTCACAAATGACGAAGATATGAAAAAATAAAACATTATTTAATAATGTACTACAACTATTATCATATTCAAAGCTGGCATTTTGAAGTAATGCGTTGTTATGATCGCATTGGGTTTGGTTAGACAAGATGTACAAATTGCGCACATTTTGGGCCCGCTCCGAATCGTGCGTTTCGTGCGCGAGCCGCAACGACGAGAAACGCCCCGAGTGTGTATAATTAAATTATGAAATTCGCCGCGTACGTGCGGCGAAGATTTATTACCTTTTTCTTGTAACCTTTCACTTTCTAACTTTCCGCCAATGTCGCCGTGTGAAACTCCCGCTAATCTGACAATATATACAAAATGAATGCCATTAATGCGATTACAGAACTGCCATATACACATATTTACAAGAGATGATTCTTTTTACATAAGCACATCGGATAATCTTTGGTGCGCATCCATCATTCATTCGTTGGTCAAGCCGCTAAATGTTTAAGGCCCATCGTGGTCAACGCGGTGATGCCACGCGTGAAGCTATGCTCATTGGTGGCGACATTACGTTTCGCCGCTATGTTTGGCTTCCGCTTAACGGCGGCGGCGGCCTTTTGTTGCTCGGCGCGCTGATCCAACGCGTTAAGCAGCAGATCAGCGTCGCTGTACTTGTGATTCGGGGGCAGTACCGCCTTGCGCACCACCGCATCGCTGGCGGCGTAGTCGTAGTCGCCCACGTCGCGTTTGTGTGAATAGGCGCCGGATACGTCATGCGCTACTGGGGTGCCGTACGAGGTGACTGCCCCAGGTGTGCCGTATGTCACCTGCGGCGCGTTGTCGTAGGGCACTTGGCTGGTGAACGACGGCACCTCGTAGCCGTTGTGCGCGAATGATGTGGGTGCTGGCTGGCTGTAGGTGGTGAACGGTTGGTTGGCGAATTGGATCTGAGTGTAGGATTGATCTGGTGCGGAATATTTCTGGGTTGGTGGGCCGTAATTAGATGATGGTGGACCATATTTCGAGGATGGTGGTCCGTAGTTGGACGAGGGTGGGCCGTATTGTTGAGAGGGCGCAAAGAACCCACCGGAAGGTGGTCCATAGTTGTTTGAAGGTGGCCCATATGAAGGTTGTGGGTCGGGTGGTCCATAACTATTGCTTGGTGGTCCATAGCTGTTACTTGGTGGTCCATAACTGTTACTAGGAGGCCCATAAGTATTTGATGGTGGTCCATAACTGTTGCTTGGAGGCCCATAGCTATTACTCGGTGGAGGTCCATAACTATTACTTGGGGGTCCATAACTATTACTTGGTGGTCCATAACTGTTGCTCGGAGGCCCATAGCTATTACTGGGCGGTCCATAGCTATTGCTCGGAGGGCCATAAGCATTAGACGGTGGTCCATAACCGTTCGAGGGCGGTGGAGGTGCTCCATACGCAGTGCTCGGCGTGTAGCTCGTCAGAGGCGCACCGTATTGAAACGATGGTGGGCCATACTTGGGCTTGGGTGGACCATACTTCGGTTTAGGTGGGCCATACATAGGTTTCGGCGGACCATAGCTGGGTTTGGGTGGGCCATACATAGGCCGCGGTCTCCGCCGATAACTACTCGGTGGCGGGCGACTGTAGATCACCAACGGCGGCGGTTCGCGTTTCGTCCGCGTCACATTATTACCCGTTTCCGCCAATGCACGAGGACAATTTGTTACCAAAATAATCCAACAGATCTGCCAAAAGACAAACATGACAAACTTTCTTCAACACACACACACACACACTCAATCGCACAGGGAATTAAAAGTCTTGCGACTTGCGAAAGTTTTGATATCAACTGAAAATGGCGCAAAATTTGAATAAACAAGCACTCACGGACACGCAGCAGATGAAGAACGGCGGCAGTCGATTGCACATCTTCGTCACAGCACAGTGCTCGCCGCACTCTGATTTTTACACTTTTCCTGCACGCGCGCGCGCGCGTGGTTCGCTGATCGGAGTGTGAATGCGGGAAGCTTATGCTGGCAGCACGCACGTCGGCGCCGAAGAGGAAGAAGAAGAAGCACACGCCGACGACGATGATGGCGAACCGCTGCTACGCATCCACATTTTGTGCCGAAGAGCAGGCGCGCACCGCAAACACTGGCAGCGCGCTGCGCGTCCGGAAGCAGTTTATATATTCATCTCGTTGGCCATCTCCACCATTCGCGCCAACCACCACCTACCCACGTCTTTTGCGGCCGACGGTTATCCATCATTTTCCTCCGACAACATTGAAATGCACAATAACGCGGATGACGCGCTTTTCGCACGCATTGTATAGTGTTGCATCGTGTCGCAAAAACGATATTGCGTATACGCGCCCTCATCGTCTTGCACAACGCACAATTGTGGAGGAGTTTATCGGAAAATTTCTAGTCACATAGTACCTAGGTAGTTGCATTTGCAATCGAAAGTTTGCGCGGGTATTCCAATGCGTAATGGGCGATATGTATTGTTCAATTACTAACGACACTTAATTCAAAGCCGTCACAGTGAGCGGTGGTATATTATTATGTCGCTTATTGTACTTATTACTCTTGACTTTAGAGCATTATTGCATCTTCTTCTTCGAGTCTTCGTTAGCATTCATAATTGAATTTCTCTGTCATTTTCGGTACGCAAAAACTTTCGTTTCATTGTGTCGCCGATTCCGAATACTCACGCACGCGTGAAACGACCTCGCAAAAGAAGTTTAATGCTCTTTTCTTTCTATCGATTTATTTAATTCGATCGGCACGTTCACAGCATCCTCAACAACTAATAGGATTGCGAAAAAAAAACAACTTATGTAATATTAAATGGATGAATATGGTCGTGTACTGGAATTGTTTTCAATTACGCCGACAATGGCGCAATAGAAAGCCTATCGGTTTGGTTTTATTGTCGATTCGTTCTTGGAAATTAATTGGACGATGTACAGAGATGAGAAAACCTCGATTCGCATTCGATCTCCCGGGGTGGTGCGCCGGCGAACAACTACTCTTTCAACGCCGCGCAGCGCAGTGAAAGTCAATCAATGCACTGATTCTTTTACCAACCTTCGACTTTGTTGTGCTTTCCATATGAATGCAATCAAGCGGAAAATATTAACATTTCCCTTCGAATTTCGCATACCTAGCAGACGTGCAGATTTTGGGTGAATGGCTTGCAAACGTCATTTGCATAAGTTAACTTTAAGTATAACATTTGTAGCTTATTTAATTGGCGCATGCCATCAAACGGAACATACCTAGGAAGTAGTGGTGATGGTGGTGTTAGTGGTGGTGTGGTGGTTTTGTAATTAATAACGAAGCATCGTAAAATCCATCGAGTCGTGACGCGCTGCGCGCCGCAAAAAGTGCGGCACAATAAGTTCGCATTGTTGGGATGCACCGTTACGTCTCGTAAACCTCAATGAGAAATCAATTTGCTTGCTGCGATCAATCAAGTCAGTCTCCGGCGGATCAGTACACTTTCGAAAAACTCTTTACAATTAAAAATGACAACATATGTCCCAAAACTAATTATTACAATCATTTCTTGATAGACCATTATGCCCATCATAATAGCTTACAATTAGTACAAATGTTAACAATAACAAAAGAGACTAATGAAAGAATTATTATTATTAGACGCGCGTAATATTTAAAACATACATATTGTGCTTGGCGTTCTGTCGTAATACATTAGTTGCATTACGCCAGTGATTTACGATGCGAGCATCACTTTGCTGTAATCACTCTTGTACGAGTATTATACATACATTCATTTATTTATTCATTGTTGTTATCGGTGTAACCTTAATACTTGCAGCGTTTTATAATAACCGTCTCAATTTCACGCCTGTGCGCCTGGCCTGCCGCTATAATACGAGTATCATTGCACCACACACACAATACTCGTACACAAACGGTCAAATCATAGGCACATTGTTGGCACGAGAGAAAATGCGTAAATTGCAACAATTGGCCGGGCGCGCGCACATACCACCAGTATCACCCAGCACCAGTATTTTTATGATTATCGTCCATTTAGACATCGTTTAAACATATACGAGAATATCATTACATAAAAATACGTGGTTACTAAAGACTGTCCCAAAAGTAACGCACGATTTAAATTCACTAGAAAACACAGTTTTTAGTCTTTTGTTTGAATTTTTTTTTGTTGAATCATGAAGTACATAAGATAGAGTTATTTATGGAACAACACATAGGGCAAATAAGCTCCACGTTTTTTTTGTATGCACAGGAGCATAGTTTGATCGAGAATTTTCATGAAATTTTGCATTAATGTGGATGCATTTCGTTAATGCAGCGTTGAATCTTCTTTAATGAACGGGTAGTCGCGGGCTTGTTCTCATAGTCCTGTGATTTCAAAAAACCCGTAAAAAGAAATTTAATTGTGGGATTAAA
>JARJDR010009964.1:0-15312 GCA_030264135.1 Myllaena sp. GC000078 | reverse complement strand
CGGCGCCCCCGTCCAATGACCTTGAACTCTCCGTCGTCCCATTGCCCCCTCGCAGCGCATCCAAGTGGTGCTTGTACTCCCTGTACTTGAGATCGTTGCCGCCATCGATATGTAGATCCAGTCCACCACCACCACCCCCTCTTCCGCCACCACCAATCAAATGATTCAGATTGCGATCCGTCAGCGTGCGATCTTGCGTCTGAGACTGTTGTTGTTGTTGTTGTTGTTGTTGTTGTTGGTCGTTTCGATCCATAAGTCTATCTAGACTAAGCCCACCCCCGCGTTGCTGCTGCTGCTGTTGCTGCTGATCGCCGGTGGAAGTTGGTTGCAAAGCCCCAAGTCGGTCCGCACTCGCCGACAGGCTGAGATTCAACTCAAGCGCACCATACCGGTCGAGATTCATATTGGTCCGATCCAACCCATTCATCCCCCCAACACTACCATTACCGACTGGGTGGTGATGGTGGTGTGGATGGTGGTGGTGCGGATGCAGGTTGAGCCGCAGATCCACATTGCGCTCGCCAAGTCGATCGCCTAGTGAGCGTAGCGTGTCGATGGAGCGCTGCAGGTACTGCTGATTGTCCAGCATTAGCGGTGTGGTGGCGTGAAAGTCCAACCCACCGCCGCCGACGCCACCGCCTCCAAGTCCACTGCGGCATTCCATCCGTGCCTCCAGCTTCCCGAAACGAAACGGTCTCTTTACTCGGTCGGTTTAGTGGATGCGTGTCGGCAGTTACATGAACACTTGTTGTCCAACACACGTGGTCACACCAAAACTTTCGAAAACACTTCCACGCACCTTTTTACAAACACCGCGGCGCACAAAGAGCGAGAAATGATAAGTAAATGAATCGAAAAAAAACGGAGGCGGAGAAGAGACAAGGTTCAGGTTCGAATTACGGTTGAAACGCGAAGTTTTTTGAAAAGCCAAGCGAGTGAGTAGTACACGACCGCTCGCCACAGCGTTCGCTCCACATCTGCGAGAGCGCGAGCGGTGCGCGTCGTTCGCGTCGTTTGTACGGCGCGGCGCGCGCGCGATTCGGCCTCGCCACTCGCCGTTTGCGTGCGTTGCGTGTGTGCCGGCTTCGGCGTCGTCGGCGTCGTCGGCGGTGTCGAGGACGAGGAGGAGAGATTAGAGAAACACGCCGCGGCGCTCTTTTTAGCATAGGCATTGATGTTTGAGTGGGGCGCGCACAGGCCAGCACAGGCCAGCATCCATCCCCGAACCCCCCGTCGCAACCCTTAGTGTTGGTGTGGAAGAGGGATGGAATCCACCGGCGGGCTAGTGCGAATGATTTTTTTCATCCCCTGCGCGTCTCGTCTGCTGGCTCTACGCGGCGCGCAAGCGATAAAAAGCGGCAAGTCGTCAAAAGAAATGATCAAATTGATAATTACTGAATGAGACGGAGGCGGAGGAGAAGAAGAAGAGATCCAGATGGATCATTAGTGCATGTCCTGCATGTCCAAACACACTTTGTCTTACTTAGTCTTAGTCTCAGACTCACTATGAATGAATCTCTCCGTGGTGTTCGTCATTATGATTGCGATGACGATCATTACTTGGGCATCGGGTGGAGAAAAAAAGAGTTGTGACTTTTTCAGTTCAGTTGGAGGATGTCCATTTCGATGTCCATGTCCAGTTGATGATTATTACACCTCATTCCCTTGTTTTCTCTCCTCAACTTCTTCTTCTGCTGCTTGTTTTTGTTTCAATCTATGTAGTGTAGTAGCTGAATTGGTGCAGAGATGGATATAATTACGATAAACATGCATCAAGAAGACAAAAGTCTTGCTTCTTGGCTTGCGGTTATAGCGATACACTTCTTCGTCTTCTTGTTGTCTTCTTGTTTCTCGGTTGAGCCGAAAAATCCAGAGGATTTTCGTCACGTCACGCAATATTGAAATTAGAATGGCTCTCTTCTTGCCCATTGCCCAATATTTCTGTCATAATTCTTCCGACATTTCGTCAATTAGTTTTATTTCTCGAACCCGTTAGGTGCCTGGCTGCATTGAGAGTTGCGAGTTATGCAATACCTGTCATAAGTATAGCTTTTATGATTTGATTACTTAGTTTCTCTATAAACGTTGCTTGCGCCCTTGCAATAAACTAGACGGTGGGCGGCAAAGTGCAAACGCATAACGGTACGCGAAAAGGGTTAAGTTTCCGGTCATTCCGAAGAATTTTCGTCAATATTCACCCCTTTCACATGGTTAAAGTGTTTGAAGAAAAGCCGATGATTATATTGGAGGGTGGTTTATTGTCCACTTGCGCAAACACGTCCGCAATCGGTTTTGACCTAGATTTGTGCTTCTTTCCATTCGACACGGTTGTTGTGTTTTTCTATTTTTTTGCTTGGACTAGGAATAATTAAAAATGGCACACTTCTGCACTCCCTTCTCGATCAATTTCCGTTTTTTTCTTGGTCCCTTTGGTTGGCACGAGTCCACAAAGAAAAAATACGTTACATTCGGGAAAAAAATCAGTCAGCATCATCATCGTAACGGCCGGAGAAGCAGAAAAAACGTTACCGCGCGATGAATGAACAGATTCCCCCGTCCCGTATGCAATGCGCGACAGTTTAAAAACTGAGGTCATTTTTTGACCCCCTGGACGGTCCACTCTCCGCACGCACCCTAAAAACTGGCTTTTTTCGCATTCAAATTGCGGCGCTATTCATGCGGCGCCCCATTCTTCTCGCGCACCCCTCCTGCCTGCCTATTGGGGTTTTTGACCATCGTCGATCAGGAGGAGAGAAGAGATGATGATGATTCCGGATGCAGAGATGCAGAGATTTTGCATAATATTTGAATATTTGGCGCAGTACGTATCTATCATGCTTTTGGCATAGCAGCGTATGTGTCGCGTCGCTGCGATGCAAATTCGTTTTCGGGAGGGAACAACCCCGTGAGAAAAAGTGCATAGATATGCAAACGGCGATTAGGCTAATCAGACCTCTTCCGTCTTTGAGGTGAGACACGACAATACAACCGATATTTCAATAACAATCCAACAATCCTTAATGTTGATGGATCCATAGCTCTTTCGCTTCTTCCGGAAGGGTTCAGATTTCTTGTTTTCTCGTTTCTCCTCTTCCTTCCGTCATTTCCGCGATGGCTAATTGTAAGATAATGTTAAATTTCTTTAATCACGGTTTTAACTTAAACTTTAAACTTGAAATTAGTGGAAAAGGTGTCGATTGGTAGAGTAAGGTTTAGTGTATTGGCAATTGGCGATAATCGAACAATGAGAGCGACCCCTTTTTTGCACGAGCCGTCTCGTTTTTGGGGTTTGCAACCCTATAACACGCTTTCTTCTTCACCGCGCGTGTGCCCCGGCCGCACACGACCCAACCAACTCTTCCGCGCACAATCCCTTTGCTTTGTTGCCCGATATTTATTTGATTTTTATATAAATAAACGATGACAATCATTACAATCTAATTGTGATCGTATTTCAACTTTCAACAAACCCCCCTCCCTCTCTCTCAAACAGTTCTTTGTCCTAAGTCCTGAGATAATTAGAAACGGACGTTATTAGCCAACACGATAGGCATTTTATTCATGTAATAAAACTACCTGAATTCGAAATCGATCAAAATCTCCACTGGAATTTCTTCTCCACCCTTACTCCGGCTCCGGGGGAATCAGATTTGGTTTTCGGGTCAAAGTGGATTTCACGTTGTTGGCCACGGTCCATCCAACGTTCTTTTCATCATAATCAAACACTCACACACATACGCAATGCAGGTAGGACTCACAGCATCTTCACATATGCTCACATCGTTCGTGAAAGGTGAGGTGAGAGATGGCTGGGAAAAAAGTGCAGGTAGAAAAAATCTATGGGGTGCTGCTGCTGATGCTGCTGTTGCTTTCATGGTATTCATCCAGTGTGCTCACGCATTGTCCACTGGACGATGAAGACGATGAAGAAGAAGAAGAAGTGGAAGAAATTAACAAAAAGTGAAAACGACATGTATTATGATGAATACCAAGCGGAAACTATGCGGTGTAGACGTAGACGCTAGATAATCAAATGCGGGGTTACCGGGGGGTGCCTTGCTGCCGCGATGTAGGTCATAACTTTTTTGTCTCAACAAGGTGCGTGGCGCACGGGAACACAAATCCCAATACCACCCATCGAAATCGAAAGGGTTATCGCGCTACTACTATCTCTTCTTCCCGATGCGAGATTTTTTGTGGCAACATGTGCAACGCAACGCAACGCGTCTAGTATAATTTCGTTTTCATTTGATTACCGAAGACCGACGCAGTAATTATCCTTAGCAGATGGACCGGACGAACGAAACGGACGATCACAATAATTTATTCTAATTTTTTTCCATTCCAATACCTGCGCGTCAGTCGGATGTGTACTACTGCCTAATAGGCAGCAAACTTTTACTTTCATGTGCAAAACGCCATCCATTCAATCCCTTCGATGAGGATGTTTGGGAGGATCGACAACAAAACCGCAAGAGCAACGCAAGAAAAGGGGTTTTGTGCAATGAATAGGTGTATTTAGCTATTGCTACGGCCACTTATCGAGGTGTCAAAATCGAATTCATCGCATTCATACTACGAGTTATACACCTACCTAGTAGAATCTAGGATGTTTACTTTTACTTTTTTAAATTTTCTCATGGCCCAATTTCGATGACGACTCGACTTGAGTCGTGAAAGTATGCATAGTATAGTATGGGCGACATGTGTTCGACACTCCTCCATCCACCCTCATTCCAGCCGTGTGTGTGTTTTTTTTCCCAAAAACAGCATCATCTCCTCATTCTCCTCACATGCGCAAAGCAAAGTAACTGAGTTTGAGTAGACTTGCCAGCCAGACATGAAACGAAGCGCAACGTTGGGCTGTGAATGCAATCCTCCTCCGTGTTTCGGGTGGAGATCGTGAGAAGTTGCGCAAGATGCACTCAACACTCAAAATCGAAATCGAATGCGATGCACCTTTTTCTTCGACGGAGCGGGGCCTACTATTTATTTGCACGTGTCGTCTCAGTTTTCATGTGAAACTAGACTACTGGTGAGCAATTGCAATTATAGAGAGCGGGATTCTATGCAAATCACTTGTGCGTGTTGCGCATCGGTTTCTAATTGATATATCATTCGTGCGAAAACTCTTTCAATCCGTTCCGCATGCGCAAGTGGGTGAGTAACACAAGACCAGGGCCGAATCAGAGAGAATTTCAATGTGACTGATTGTGAGGATCAAAGAGTGAGTGGGTGGTGGGGTGGAGGAGAAGGAACAGAGCGTGTGAACAGGTTTCAAGTTAGAGATTGAGACTGGTGCACACGCACTCTCCCTTTCCGTAGCACAAATAAATCAAAACGCACCACGCACGAGTATGAGTACGAGGAGTGCACCGGGTGTTGAATGAAACTGGCTTTTTGTTCCTCTTCTCCATTCGATTATTTACTCTCACAAAAAATCCGAAATAAAACAGATGCACGCACGCACGGGACGGGCATCGACCACATGCGGGTGTTAACTAGATGAATATGTTGGGAGGCTCTCCGCTTCTTCGTTTTTTCTTCGCGACGAAAGTGAAATTATGTGCAGGTGCCCCCCTCAAGTCTCTTGGAGATGTTAGACAAAAACGAAATAGAAAAATAGAACTACCGCCAATTAAACGATCCTCCCTTATAACCCTTTGAGTAACCCAGTGATTTTTTGCTGCTTTCTTGGGTTTGGGTTCTTCTTGTTTTGAAATCGAAAGTCTTCGATCATCCAGTCAAAGTCCAAGTGTTCCAGATGAACATACGAGTATGTGTTTGAGTGTAGAAGGAGTAGGGTGGGTTCTCGGCCGACGGCGTCCCAAGGTCAACGCCGAAATTACCCCATTTTCCATCCTCGTCGCCGACTCCAACGTTCGCCGTTCGCCGCCACAGCCAGACGTGACGAGACGGCGCGGGGTGACTCTTTTAACCCCTACGCCCGCCCGGGGGGCCTGTGGCGAACGAACGAACGAACGAACGGTACGAACAGGAGGAGGCGGCAGGCGGCGGAGGAGGAGGAGGGTAATGTTGCCTTGGCACGTCTGCTGTCTGGTCGGGTGTGGGTGGCGATCGACCAGGCCAGACATCGTCGGCGGCGGCGTCGGCAGCCGAATTTTCCAACCTCCCACCACCACCCCGCCGGCACGCAACTCGTTCACTCGGTCGAAGACGACGGCGGCGCCGGCCAGACACAAAGGCGACGGCGGCGGCGACGGTGGTGGTGGTGGCGGGGGTGGCTTATTATTTACGCATACAACATCACCACCAGCTATCGCAAGCTATCGTGGGTGGACGACAGGCAGGGGGCAGGGAGGGAGGGCGGTTGTTTCAAAGTCGAAAGCGAAAGCGAAAGCCGGTCGGAGAGGCAATCGATTCATTCGACCGAGCCGCATTACTTATTCATTCGTTGAGTTTTCGGGGGAGTTGCTTTGCTATTTTTCTAGCACTAGTAGGTAATGAGGATATAGAAAAAAGCATATCCGTTACAGTTTTTTCGAGCGTCTAACACGGGGGTGTATTTTCGCGCGATTTCCGGCTGCTGCAATCCGAGCGCGACTTAAGTCAGTTCTGTAACGAAACACAGCGGCCCCCAGATGCAACGATCACCTTCTCTCCCTGCACCTCCCCCGCGCCTATGCGCGTCGATCGTGAGAAAAAATCTCTAAAGAACTACAGAAGGGCGCGCGCTCACTCGCGAGCGATGCACAGGGTAGGGCGTGGGTTGATTACTACCACTGCCGAACGAACGCACATCCTCCACCTGTCGTCTTAATGCGGGGGTGACCTTCAAGCAGCGCGCAGCCTCCTCCTCTCTTCTTAATTCTTAATTCTTATATACTTATTTTACTGACAATCAGACCAGTTTCACGCGAATAAATTAAATTTAATTCTAACTAATGCTAAGTAAGGTGAAGTGAGGTAACATCGCAAACGGGGCAAGATCAATATTAACCAATTTTATCCTTTTTGTTAATAATTTTTAAAAAACTAAGGTGTAGAATGAAGCACTGATTTAGTACGAAGCTAACTAAGGAGGTGTCTTCGATTTACAAGCAGATTTCTTCGTTTTCTATGCTTTGCAAAAAACGACTACCGATGAACAACATAATCAAGTTAGACATGACTTGGAAGGTGCGTTGAAATTATTGGTTATAATCTCGATTTTTGAGCTAAATTTTGGTATGTACGAAGAAGAATAGTTATCCTTTATGCTCCAGAAAGAATTTCTGTTGAATACTTGATATTTTCCAAGAAATCCATTGGTATTATCATACCTCATATTTTGAGGTTGCCGGAAAAGATCGCACACATTATTGAAATATGTATAACTTTGAAACTAAACCACAGAATTTAATTATGTAAAAAGCATTTTGTAAATAACAACAGCAGAATTAAGATTTGGCATCGCAATGTGAGAATATAGCTTTTAATTAGTTTTAATTGACCGCCAACGATCTTGCCCCATTCACAGGGGGCTATCGCATCACCTGTCACGTTTTCTTAATCTGTGAATAAAGCTACTCTATTCAATTTAAATGGTGATTTTGTTAGTGTAAATTATAGAGAATTAACTGCACTTTACGACAACGCCAAGTTGAGACAAATATTTTAAACATAACAAAAAATCTATAATGTTAAAGTTGAACTTGGCAAAAACCGCTTTGATCTTACCCCAATTCACCTTAAGTGATACTAACAATAAGTAAGTAGAAAGAAGTGTTTTTGAAACTCACATAGGGACTTACCTGCGGACACATCTTGCACTGGTACTTCCTCGGCTGTGGACCACCGCCGAGGTTACCACCAGGTCCGCCGGCTGCTCCCACACCTCCACCGCCTCCACCAACACCCCCATTCTGCATCCCGCCGCCTCCACCGCCTCCACCACCCATCTTGGTGGCGTTGATGGGTTGCGGCACGACGAGTAGTGCTGGGCTGGAGGCGGCGACACCCGGACTCGAGCTGCTCGACGTCGATCGTCCGCTGGTGTACAGTCCCGGTGTGCCCATATGGTGGTGGTCGTCCAGTGGTCCTCCTGTTCCAACACAAACACATTAGTTACCAAGAATAAGGACCACTTATAGTAGTAATTAGCCCTCCAGCTGCCCGTGTTGTGCTAATTCGCGAATTTCCCACACTCCACCACCGTTTTTGCCTTTAGTCTGGTCTGGTAACGACCTACCTCACTGTCGTGCGCTGTGGCGCGCGCTGCCGCTTATTCATGAGTCGCACGCGCACGCGCAAAAAGCGGTGCGTAAAAAGCACACGCAAAAAAACAGTCCTCCAGCCGCAGCGCAGCTTGATGAATATGCAAAAGTGCGTACGGCGGCGGCGGCAGACTCCCACCGCGCACGCGTGCGCAAACGTTACTTATTTCGATAATGAACTTGTTGCTCCGTAATGCTTGATGATCGTAATAGGCAGCAAAAAAATTACGAGTCGCAAATCGAAAGAAAAAGAAGGTTTGCTAAAAAGTTAAGTAAAAATGGTGCGCGTTCAACAACTAGGGAAAAGAAGCGAAAACAAAACGGTTGCGTGCTGCACATTGCTCACGGAATTACCGTAATGGTCACAGGCCAAGCACACTTTTTGCTGCTTTACCTCAACTCTATTTGCATACAGTGCACTTTGGGACTCATTAGATACCTCAGCAGCCATCATCATGATCATCAAATTAATCAACTCATCAACCGTCGAACAGTCGAACAGTCGATATTAGTCGAGCGGTATTGCATATTTTACAATTTACTTAAGTGACTTAAGTCGCCCCGGACTGCAACATTGGACTTTGCGGCGAGCGATGTTTGAAAGGTTGTTTGGTTGAATAATGGCAAACGGCGAAATTCACGGTCAACAAATTCACACATCTAAGTTTCTAAGTTGCGGCGGCGGCGGCGGCAGCCGAAAAAACGCTTATTACGTCTTTGGCGTAGGTTAAGTTACGCGTGCGCAAGCGCGCGCCGGCAACACTTGAAATTCCGGTTTGTGGGCGCCGACGGACGCCACACACACACACACCATCCACACATGAGTGACTTAAGTCAGAGATTTTTTGGCGCTCAGAGATAGGAGATTTTTTCTTGCTGTTGCTGTGCAGCATCCAACAGTTCGACATTAGCTTACTAGCAATACTCTAAGCTTAAGTCTAAGAAAAGAAATGCATGTTTCCAAGCAAAAAATTAAGTAACTAGTTCAAATAGAAACAAGTTGATTAAGAGACAAAAACAATGACTTCGACTTAAGTATAGTGTTGTACATGGAAATTATAATAGCCTAATTGCTAATTGAATTAATTAACTCGCAATTAAAGTCGACTTATAACCTTCGCTAAATAATATTCCAAACGCTATTCGTTTCCCTTCGATAGCGACGACTTGAAATTAAGTCCGCAAGTAATATGCATCGATGCATAATGATATTTTATTAGAAACACACAAAGGAGTTGATGAATTATGTCGAAAAATTGAAAGGTCAAGTGTGCAGCAGCAAAACGCCGCGCAAGCTATTAATTATACGCAACGGGCTAAGCTAAACTCTAACTCGCGAGTTATTTACGACAAAAAGACGATAATAAAGATAAACATAAGCATCAACAAAACGATAGATAGGTACGAGTAGAGGAGATGTCTTAAACTCTTAAGTGCCGCGCGGACTCAAGTAGGCCTTTTTCTATGCGTGCCACACTTGGACTAGGTAAAAGTGAAAACAACGGATCGAAAAAAAAAATGCTGCTAGGTGGGAAAAGCAGCAGGACGTCGGCGTAATATCGATTGACTTGCGATAGGTTATGGTTTTCGCTGAGGACACTTTTTTCCCGCCGATTTTTTTCCTCAGTCTTTTGTTTCTCATTCTCATTCTCAATATAAGAAGATTTCGACTATTTGTACGTTTCTTTTGGGATAATTAACGAAATCTAGTTTATACCTTAATTATAAGCATTCTGCAAGGCCGATTGATTCATGACAGTTATCAATCACTTAATGGTAAAATTCTTGATCTGAAATCATGACTTAAGACTTGAGTAATATAACAAATTTGGCAAAGTGGGGGGATTTTAATTGCGTAGGTAATTAGTCGCTCCGCGTAACGTGCGTCAGAGAAATCTTTGGACCCTCGAAAATTCTGTTGGCTTTGTTTGTCCTTGATATTAATTCCTTTTGATGGCATAATCAAACAGCAACAACACTGTTTATATACTGCTAGACTAGGTAGCTGGAAAATGCATTCGGAGAGCGCTCCGAAACCAACTCAAAGAGTGTTTTTTTCGTTGTTTTTCGGTGCGCCTGCAATTCGAGTAATAAAATTCGCCGATTCGCATTCGAATTCGAATCGGTTCGCATTCGCAACCTAGGTACGAGTATACATAACAGCATATTACATTTCCTGTCCGACTAGTTTGCAAATCGCCGCCGGGCGCGTCTCCTTCGTTCGCGTTTGCCGAAATTCAAAACACACACACACGCGTGTAGCAAATATCCTATTCCTATTATGGATCGATTGGTAATGATTTGCATCTGAAAATTTTCGCAAAATACCGAGAATTTACTTATTACTCCGCTGATGGCGGTGGCACGGTAATTAAGCAGTGAGCTGAACTTTGCACACGCCTGACTCAAGTCAATGCATGTGCGCTGCGGTTTTACGACATTGGTCCGCCAAGGTCTGCGGTGCCCAAATAATTTTTTCCGCATTCTCCATTCGTCTCTGTCTCTTCTGTTGCGCAAATTGCTTTATTATCGATTTGACACTTAAGTCTTTCCTGACCCGAATTTGAGAGTGTGTGAAAATCCCGCGGTGATGCTAAAAATTGATATTGAACTCAAGATAAATAAGTGACGCAAGCTTTTTTCGGAGCTCGGAGAGTAATTAATGCAATGGCTCTATCATCATCATCATCATCATCATCATCGACACACACGCGACAATTACCGAAGTTCAGCTGTCTCCTGGGCTCTGGGCTCTGGACTCGGCGCAATGCGACTTAACTCTATCCGCCTATCCATCAGCACGCACGCACGCACGCGCATAAGTTTGAGTATACCGCGCCGAACGAAATGACAAGGTCACCCACAAAGAGTCGGAGCCGGTCGGTAACCAACTTAAGTCACACATGTGCATTCACTCGTTCGCCGCTTCCTACTTTGATCGGCATTGTATGTAAGCGGTCGGGCCAACATTTAGACAACATTTTCGTGAATGCTAATTATCTCGGTTTGCAAATAATTGTCCGCAGCAAGTCCAAGGCGAGGAGAGTTGATTGATTTTTAATCGATCTATTTGTTACCACTTGCCTTTCTGCATCTGGCCCTGGTGCTCGTTCATCTTCGCCTCGTAGCCCTGCTTGTTGATCGCCATCGTGTTGCGCGACCAATTCGGGTAGTCGTCTTTGTTGTGCTGGTTGCATTGCTGCAAAAAGGACGAAAAAAAACGAGTTACGTAATTGACATTGACCTTTTTCGCCTGACCTATCTTAATCTAATGTTCTTACTACAATAACTTTCCAACTTTCCCTGCCAAAAAACCTGAAGAAAAGGATTATTTGTTTTCGGGGTAGGACTAGATGATTAATCGTAATGTTGTTTGTAAAGGTAAAGGAATTGTGGATAATTAGCATCAGGGGACGATAATTAAAGTAAAAAAAAAACCAAGGCGTCGTTACCGTAATTTACGAGCGCGCACTCACTTAGCTTAAGTATAATGAGTAATGAGATTAATTTATGATTTTCTCACTTGATCGACTTGCCCGCGCCGAGCGCATTGTTTTCCAGCCATTATTCTAATGCGTGCCCTATAATGATAATGTCGGTGCTAATGAATAAATTGCACTGTGCACACCTCTAAACAAACGATGCCGTAGATCTTGCGCGCGAATCGCAATATTCGCAATAATATGAATGCTGATTTTCCTTACGCTTTAATTACGCCGTATATGGTGTTGAAAAGTAGGCGCATAATAAGTAATGAATAGAGATATTGATAAAGAAATACATAAACATTAATAGAAAGAACGCAAATAAAGGAGACGTGCCCGATGACGACGACGCCGGCCGCGGCGAGGTGAAGTGAAGAAGAAGTGCGGCATTGGAAATTCCTCGGCTTAATCCGCTTAATCGACGGCGCGCGCGCTCGCGTGGATGGTAATTAACTAATTAATTACCATATTAAACTCGACGCAATAAGAAGAAGCGCTCTTTTTCTCCGTTTGTCATTTCATATAAGTATAAAGTCTTCGTTCTTCGTGTTCTTCTTCTTTTTCTGCATGCAACAATTGCATTTGCATTTTTTCTGCACGCATGCGTACGCAATAATAATAATAATAATAATAATAACGATAGATATAAATTAAAATCAAGAGAATGGCAAATTTTTCGGGCGGAGTAAGATTACGTTTTGCATATAGCGTTTCGCGTTTGTGTTGGGTGAGGTCATGAGGATAAAAAATGGTAGCTGGGCACGAAAAAATCCCGGATTTTTTTCCCAGGAGCACCACACAGGGTGGGGGAGGCGGGGGAGGAGCATGCGCCGTCGTCGTTGTGCGTTCCTGACCTCCGATACGTCCGAACTTATTCCGTAGGACATCGATTTTTCCCCAAACGACCCGCTTTTTCTCACCCACGCCTCGCGCCACCGCCACCGCCGACTCTCCTCTGTGCGCCGCCGCCAGCATTGCGTCGCCGACCGCCGACGCGTGAGCATCCCCCACTCTCCTCCACCTACCCCCCAACCCTCACCTAGTCCTTTATCACTGTATTGTTGTTATTGTCGGCATCGCATCGTTAATTCGATGGGTATTAAATGAATTTCGTTCCCCGGCCCCAACCATCTTTTTCTCTTCTTCTTCTTCGTCTTCTCGAGGTGGATGCGAGTGGGTGGTTTGTCTCGTCGCGATGGCAACGGGCGGCGGCGTGGCAAGGTCACAGTGAGACGTGCGTCCCCCCAACCGCTGTTTATTCGCCTCCGCCTCCGCCTCCGCCGACGCTTGATTATTATTGATAACATGCATTTTTTATGTGTCTCGTCGCATCGCTTTTTTTTCCTCTTCATATCTCTCAACACACGGGTCGATAGAACTTGCGCTGAGCAAACTAAGAACACATGTTGTGCGCTTAGCACTCATAATCGAATTAACCTAAACTACAGCAAAAGCAAAAGCGGTGGAAAAATGCAATGGGTATCGAATGACACCCTCTCTCGCGCCAAGAGTGAAGAAGGAAGATCATTAGATCGCTTTTTATGAGCGTTGGTTCGTTAGTTAATGATGCGCAGGAATGCTAGTTACACCACACATGTCTCGTGTGGAAAAAAATTCTCTCCAACGGTTGAGATGCAAAAAAAAAATGCTGGAAGATGCGCGAAGAAAGGGTTAGACATTTGCATATGGGAAGAAGGGCCTATATTTAAAGGCTTAATGAATAAAAAACTTTAATCCCTCTATTATTTCACTTCTTCTTCTTTTCTTTACTCCCGATTTTTTCGACCTTTCCATGTCGCATATAAATCTCCCATTCCCATATTCGAAGAGTAAGAACAACGCGTCAGAAATTGGCGACATTGTTTCCTGCTCAGGAAAAAATCACGTAGGGTCAAAGACAAAACGCCGCGGCGCCGCGCACACTTGACTGCACTCGCGCGTTGCGGAAAAAGGGACAACATTACCCGCGTTGCGATAATAGACCGATTATGTAGATATTGCATTATGCGCATTATGCAACAAGGGATCCCCCTTTCGGAGAGGTGAGACGAGACCGCATGCTGAGACAAAACTGCAAAGACGCGCCGAACGAAGGGGTTAAATACCCTTTCACTCTCCACTTCAAACCTATGTGCCTCGTATGCTGATTACGCTTAATCCCTTTCTTTCCTTCCTTCCTTCCTTCCGTCCTTCCTTCCGCACTAACTAACTAACCTCGCCTCAAGGCTGCATGAGCATAGTTTTGCATAGTTCTAATACGGGAATTGATGATCTCTTCCGCGCTGTGTGTTAATGTGCGTTTTTTGCATAACCGGATTACCGCCACAAAAAAGTGTGTGAAATTTTTTGTGCTGGGCAGACAACTTGTTGCTTTGGTTTTTTCTCAAAAATTGGGATCTTTTTAGGAACCTGTTAAAATCCTGCAAAAAGTTAGCGCACTTGTTATTGCTGAAAAAACTACCCCTAAGACTTTTTTCATTCTTCTCTTTTTAAGTTATTTTTTTACTTGTTTTTTTTTTGACTTGTTTTGTGTGTTTGGAATTTTTTTAATTTCCCACCGCGACATCCTAAACTCTTCCAGGTCTAACGATACGAAGATGACGCTGTCAAAAACGCACTCCCAGGGTAGGAACAGGAACAATACCCGGCGTTAATCGTGCGCGCATTATTTTTGCATACATTCCCATTGTGCATCGGCACGTCGCAACGCAATTGAGCACCCTTAATGTTTTTCGATCACGTTCCACTAGTTCCCGTTCATTTTTTTTCGTCTTCTTCTCTTCAGCGGCGGCGGCGGCGCATCCCTGTATTTTTTAGCGATGCGCCCTTTATTTCCTACCTCCTATAGTTATGCACGTAACAACACAACAGTCTAGCCTAATGATCGCCGCATGTAAATTTCCTCTCCTGGTCCGCACCGGTAATTTATGCAGATGTATGTACGCAACGCGCCGCTTAAACACTACCCCGCCGGTGCTGGCTGGCGAAGAAGAGGCGCATTGGCCGCGAAAGAAAAGAATGGGGACACCCAGAGACAAATGAGAGATAGATTGGGTACCCCGCGCCACGCATCGTGAGAAAAGGGTTGTGTTTCTTACCAAGGGCGGCTGTAAAAAATAATAGCCGTAATGGAATAGGCTGAAAAAAAGAGTGGATGGGACGCTGCACAAATGTGCATGGTTCACAGAGTATGCATCGGTTTTTCTATGCAAATTGTCTTCTTCAACCGTTGGCAAACTAAAAAAAACCCTTACTAAACATATGCAGTTGTTTTTCTTATTTTGGACATTTTCACGTTCACGTTTTTTTCCTGGACTAGAAAAAACTTGACTAATAGACTCTTTTGTAGCGTAGTACTACACCCTCGCGCTTAAGAGCTAAAAATGTCGCTGTTTTTTTACCGCCTCGGCGCGATGAAAAACTGCAGTTTGCGGTATTTAAAAATAACAATGACAAGAGGAAAAAACTCCGACTATGTTTTCAACACAAGGCTATTTTTAAGCGCGCTAGCCTAGCTTCATCTCGAATTGTGATTAATTGCCGATTTCGTGTTTTTAACGAGCCAATTAATGAACGCTTCATTAAAGTGCGCCACGAAAACGAAAATAGTC
>JARJDR010009962.1:0-12848 GCA_030264135.1 Myllaena sp. GC000078 | reverse complement strand
TGTTTCTCGAACGGCTGCAATAATTTGTCATGTCTTTTCCAGCCCGCCCGCCAAACTAATGTGAATTTTATTCACAACATCCCGGACACGGCCAACTAAACACTTGTGTGCTTCTTATAACGCGCGCGCGCCAACCCGGCACGCGGCCGTCGTTATTATCATTATCAAAGCGTGCCAGCTATTTATTTAACGAGCGTCGGCACGCGTTCGGCAATTTGACGATTATCGCCGAAACGGCCGTTTGGTCGAAATTATGCGTGTAAAAATGGCTCCCGCGTAAGCGCGGTGATTAGTCAGTGGCAATCGTGCATCGTGCCAATTAATTTGGCGCGAAATTTACGATGTCGCATAAAAGACACGCACGTAATAAAAATATCCCAAAGACATCCATATCGAATCGTTAATGCCTTCGGCGTGTCAGCTTATATCACGTCGCGATGCAGATCGTATGCGAACGTGAATGAATCGTCCCCGCGTTTTTGCCATTCGGCTGCATCGCGTCACGAAACGCGCGATAAGCGGAAAAAGAATGCAACGAAGAAGAAGAAGTATTGGGTGGCGTAATATGGTAGTCGTATATGTATATAATTTAAATAAAACTGCCACGCACGCACCCGCAGACTTAACTCCTGCGCAACCCATTACTGATAATCGTTGTGGTGGTGGTGCGCGGGCGATGTATTTATTGCGAACAAGTCGGCGATAAAACGAAATTAAACGTGTGCACGCGAAACAAAACGGACGCCACACATCTGTTCATGCCGTAAAAATGCCACCGTTTTTGTGGCGTTGTTTATTTTCTCCCTCGCAGTCCTCCACCAACACTCACAATCCGGTGTGTATCGAAATGCAGCAAATGATTGCGCCTACCCTATTGTTTTCGGCTTAAAGTGAGTATTTATGTATAGGATAAATGGATGGCATTTTGATGCCTATCGCAGCTATTATATCGCTCCGATGGTCATCACTACCAACAAGTTATCGACCAACACCAAGCGAATCTTTATATTGCTATACTACGTATTTAGTCTCCTATTAGAATTTTTCATTGCCATATGTATGGCAAAATGCATCAGATAAGAGAGCACGCTGCGAAAAATTACCGCTCACACATTCGACATTCAACACCGCAAAATTTCGAATCGTGAAGAATATGGAAGCACGCGATGGGCCCGCCCGCCGCACCGAGAGATGCGTCGATGGATAGCGTGCGTTCGGTGGCACGTTCGCTGCCAGGACAATTTGTGTTCTTTGTCACGACTGCACGAATCCCCGGCCACATCAATGTTGCTACACGACCACCATACCCATGCCCAGCAACATGGCAACAAGCATTTGTTTATTATCTTGGGGGCATCGTTATTCTCCGCATTGCGCGCCCAGCAGCAGCAGCATCCTTTTTCTCACCATTCCACCGAAATGACAAAATGTTCGTCGATAAAGGCGCTGCGGAAAATAATTGGTAAAAACACATTCACTCGCATCAGCTGCACGATAAATATGTTAAAATATTCCGCCCCGTGTTGGCGAGAGACAAATCGACATTGCTTGCCCCGGCGCAGAGACGTAATGCGATATGCAATCCAATAAAACGCAAAGGCAATCTGTCAATGCGTGCGCGATGCGCTAACTTCGTGGCGCAGGCGTTCCCGTGCATTTGAAATCGTAATACAAAACGCGCTTTATATATACTTTATACGCGTTTATATATCCTTTGCGTGGCGTCGAGTGCACTCGAGGTATACGTGAACGTCTGAATACGTGATTATTTGTGACTATATCGAAGGCGAAAAGTAATACAATAACATTTATTGTTTGCACGTAAAGTACCTTATGAGCAGCGCGGGGCCCGCCGGCACCACCAGCATCTCTCATCGCCACTCCCTCCTTCGCTTAGATATTCAGAGATTACGATTAAGATTAGCACCGGCGCGATATGCGCCGGTGCGTGTCGGACGCGAACGCGACGAATGCCTTTCGTTATCACCCCGGCCGATTGCATACGGGTCTGCCCAGCGCCAACATTTTCTCCTTCACCAACTTGTTCAATGCGTATTAATATTGTATCCGTAGCTTCATATAAACGGTGCGGAATAATTTTGTTGTAGTAATTTATAAGCGAGTGAAATAGTTCTCAGGACGGCTGCCTATAAGTGTTGACATGATATAAACATAAGCGCGCGGAATGTCCACACTTCAAAGTGTGTTTGCGGCCCGAAATTCCTCGGATGCTCCGAATCGCATTCCTTGGTCGCGCCGCGCCGCGGCATGCATGCATCGCTGCCGAATTCATCGCACGGTAGTAATTTTAATCGATCGCCAGCTTACTGGATAATCAAAGTGTAATTAATTTTCGAACCCGACAACGTTGCGCAACCGAAAAATACCAAATACCAACAAATGAACATATTTATTGTCGAGGCGATAGTTATTCAGGGAAATTGTCCAACACATGACGATTGCAATTTTGGAATTAACATTTCTCTCGGCTGGATGCGCCCAAGTAATATATCAAAACAAATATTGTTTCAATAAATTTCGTTGCGTACACACACACTCACACACAACTTTCGACCATCCATCGCGCGATGCGTATCTGGCGATGATTTTTCGAGCAATAAAATATATGGGCGGCGGCGGCGGCGGCGCAGTAGTGGTCTCTGCTCAGCGCTGCGTGCGCGGCCGCCCGGCGCCCCGGCGCATATTGCGTACGGATATGAAGTGCAGACTGTCCGTTGTGCTGGTGCGCGCCGCTTATAAAAGATGAAAAATCGACTTGTACTTCTCGAGGATATATTGCGCGGCGGCGGCCATGTCGAAAGAAAAATGTCTACACGTTCACGGAATTTTTATCGCAGACACATTGTGTGCGCCCATGTTCGAATATTAATATTTATCGCTGTGATGCGGCGATGTGGCGATGACATTTCATAAAATACTATAATAGGGACGGCGATTATAAAAGCCGAAATATAATTAACTACACAAATAGGAAAATGTTTGATGAGGCACTAGGCATGAGTGAAGCAGCTCGTAAAAATTAAATGGAAAATTATTCGGAAAGCGCGCACCGCCGGCCGCGTGATCAGTTCATCATCGTAATCGACATGCGATTAAACATGCGATTAAACAAGAAAACAAGGTATTACGCGGCGCGTGTGCGATTACCGTATTATTAACTGGACGGACGCGGATGGGATGGATGGCTATGTGCTGCGATATTCATAATTTTCCATCGTGCGCTTGCAAGACGAGTAAAAAGTTTCCCCGCAAAAAATATTATCTGCATCCAGCAGGACGATGCATGGCGAGGAAGAAACCACAGACTAATGAGTGGTCAAGTGGTCGAGTATAAATTGCACGTGCGCGAAGAGAGAACTGGGTGGACGGTTATACACAGGCTACCGGTGTTTGCATCTCCTCCTCCTCCTCCTCCTCCTTCTTAACATTCTCATCGGCGAGACCTTTTGCTCCCTTTTGCACGCTGGTAATAACCGTAATTTTCGTGATGCAAGAATCGCGAGCGCGCATACGCACTCATTCCTCTTATTTATGGTGTTAATAAAATATTTCGCGTCTTGCGCGGAAATTCGTATACTTATTCGTATTGTATTGATTGTGAAATTTTTATTACGAACCGTATCAAAGATTTATATTTCCTCACTGCTCGGTGTGTGTTTTATTTATCATTGTGCATGCCGATTCGATGCTGATCCCGAATCGATTTTTGCTTTTATGCCAGCCTGCAGCTTTTGTGATGGCCGATTGCATCTCTATTAATTCAATGCCCCCAAGAATTGCGCAAAACGTGCGTTCTGTCTCTGTTCCGTGTGCCCGAACCCTTTTGCGTATAAATAACGATTTTAATGTGATACATTTACGGCCCTCTGCGTCGAGCAACTTGACTTCATTCGCCAAGCGCGCCAACCCGTTTTGCGCAGCCGAAGGGATATAGTATGCCTAATTTGGATGCGCATGCGTGCGACCCAGACGACGTTTATGATACGTATATTTCGCAAGGCGATGGCTATGAAGTCATCGTTTGTCTTCCCTCGGCGCGACTGCGATCCGTCTGCAATGGGAGCAAAAAGAAAATTGCACGTGTAAACGTGGTAGTCCGCGTCCAAAATTGAAAGATTTGCATTTACATAGGCATTCGATGGGCCGCTTTGAATTTATATTGCTTTCCGGGTGCTTAAAAGTTCTGAAAATCGATTCGCTCGCGCTGAATGCGCTGAATTCGCAACGGCATTTTTGGATAGTCATAAATCACGCAACGAACGAAACGAAGTCGGTGCAGTTCCTACTTACTTACTCACCTACACATGCGTAAATGGGAATGTGCAGGAGGATGCCGCAGAAGTAAATTTGATTTGTTGTGCTTTCAACTGAAGAAGTCATTGACTTGCCGTGCAGCTCGGGGAGACAGAGAAAGAATGAGAATTATCACTCTGGCCCGTTGTTATATTCGTATAATTGAAAAATCATGCAAATTAATCGATCCGGGTACCAAAAACGACGCCATTCCAATTAATCCATGCCTGCTTTGCATCGGACTGGCTTGCTCCACGATTGAATCGACGCTGCGCCGTTTAATTGAAATCCTTTTATTTTCTTCAACCGTCGTTTTCGTAACGGATCAGGTTTTTTTTTCTTCTTCAGTGTCTCGCGCGATTCCTCTGGCAGGCAACAATGAATAATGATAATATTCGTTTGGAATTCTATTGGCTCGCGCTCGCGCAATCGATAATAAAAATCTAGACAATTTATTTCGAGCGGGCCATGAATGAAAAGCGAGTTTGTAGCACGCGCCCGATCGTTTTGTTAAGCCAACATGCACACAAATCAGAAATGACCAAATCCGCTTCGGTTCAACCACTGGGCGAACAATTCGAACCGATCCGCGAAGTGATTGCGCGTCGTGCTTCTTACGTGTACCTCCGGTGTGCGCCATGGCTGCGCGTTTGATTAATGGCACGTGTATCGCGATGACGAACCGGCGAGAGAGGTATTAATGATTGCCTAGCGCGAAGAGCAGCGCGCTATTAGGCAGGCGGCTGGCGACGCTCCGGAAAAAATCAAATCTGTGCGCGTTTCCAAGTGCGATTTTATCTACTTGCAGCCAAAGCTGCACATGCGCATATGCCTCATCATCAATGAGGCGAGAGGGCGCGCCATGGGTGAGAAGACCTGGGAGGTCCTTCGCGCAGGGTGCACACGTGCGATGATCAACAGGTGTTGCGCCTATCGGTTGACTTGACTCCCTCGGACGAACTTAATAATGCACGGCGCGCCTGGCGTTTGTTATCTCCGCTCCGCCATCGGCGTACTATTTCTTCAGGAGAATCAATAACACTCGGCGAAATGATGGATTCTAAAGTTTTCAAACGGCTAGTTTCGGAAATATAGCCATTAGGCGATTCGATTTATTTCGATTCGATGCATGATTGATCGCTCGCGTCCACACAGAAGCATTTCCAGCGTGTGCACCGCTCGTCGAAATGACAATTTAATCAATTTCTTCAATCTTCGATCACGAATGCAACCTTTTAGTTGTAATATTTATCGGTGCGCTCGCGCATAATGTTTCGATTTCATTTCGTTCGAAACATTAAAATGTGTTTTAATTTATTTCGGCGCTTGATAGACGATCCGCCAGTGATTACGACAAATAGTCTTCGGCTGGGCTGCCCGTATTCAGGTAGCGCGCCGAAAACTTTATGAAATATTCATATAATCAGCGTCAGCGTCGAGCAATTTATCTCTTTGTATATTGTGGCATGCCCGTGCCGAATATGCCGCTCCATACAATACGGAGCCGTTCGAAACTATTCATTTATTCAATTCCATTTTTTCTATTTATTAACCCGATGCCCATACATCAGTTGTTCGGACTGAGTGATTTGATAGCCACCGCCGATTTCGTCGAAGGTGCCTTCGTCCACTGCAGGCAGCATCGTCTCGGAGGCGCTTCCAATTTGAATTAGTTATAAATCCATTTGCCGAAGACGCGACGCGATACGACTATTTTTTTTCGACTGATTGGCCAGCGCAGTGCGTGGCGCAAGATGGATATCATTTATTAATTGACACGGCACGCGAGAAACATTAATAATCATGCCGGGGAGAAAAGTAAGCATATAAAATTTCAAATCAAAATAATTGGACGGATTCACGCCGTCAAATTATTGCGTTCCTTCCTCCCTTTTCAGCACGTCGCTATTTCCTATTAATGCACGTTTAATGGGCGTAAAATTAAATCAATTAAAATGTAATTGTGAGTGGATAACAAGCAATAAGTTTTTGCGCAAGCCTGCGCTCTGAGCTCATTTGCATTGCGTCCTCGTTACAGGTGTATGCAATTTATATTACGCGACAAAAACGCCTGCAACGCTAAACAGCAACACGTATAAATCATAATTTTTGATTTGCACCAGTTGCACGGCGCGTAATTGTTAGACTCCAGCCCAAATACAATATCAAAATAATTTCGAAAGTCCGTCGCAGGTGCATCGTCTTCATTTCGAATCAGTGCGCACATAAATCAAGCCAAGCAGCTCGCGCGCTCTATAAAGACGTCGCACGAGTCATAAATTAACGATGTCGTAAACATAATTAATAAGCGCACGGTTAATTATATCGATATCGGATCGAGATCTTAAACGACTCGCGCGGTGGCTTGAAGACTCACGCTCCGGCCTAATCAATTAGAAACAACGCTGATGGACAAATTAACGAATTCCGTTTTCGGGGCTCCGAACGATTTGGGTTTTAATTAGCGTGTTTGCGCATCGGCTGGAAAATGCACGATTTTAAACGGAGTCGACGAGGATGATGCCGCACGGTGGTCACGATGGGCTGGACTAGAAAAAGACTTTATTTATGAACGGCCGATAATAATTATCGGGTAGACATTCTAATTGATAATTGCGCGTGACCGGAAAACGGTAGCTGCATACCTACCTAACTTCGAAAACGAGGAAAAAAATGTTTTCTCTTTGACGATTTGAAATGCTAGCAAATATGGAAAATCTCATTAATCGATAGACAATCAATATAAATCAGCGATTGCGTGCGGTGTGTGTGGAAGGTCGCAAAGATCGCACGGCGGGCGTCCACCCATATTTCGACACAATTCCATTCCGGGCCGGCCGGCCGCAGCAAAATGAAATAATTAACGCTCCGCGTGTGATTTATTTCAATTGCCGAAACCACCGATTCGATGGTTTATGTCCGACCGATGACGCCGCTGACCTCGCGGCCAATCCATCATCGCATACACGAACTCCTTCGCTTCGTCGTCCTGCCCGTCGCGTCGAAGTCGCGTCGTTGCAATGATGCCCATGCATCGCTCGGTAACGAGCAGCGGGCGCGTGGAAGAGTTCGCGTTTGCGGGCGTAATAATTAATAATTAAAGGTTCGAGCCTGAGCGAGCGAGAAAGAGTAAGAGCGCGGCCCCCGAGAGACAATGCACAATGCCATCGGGAGGGCGCATCAATAATAATAATATGCGCGAGAGCGCGCGCGCGCGCACGCCGGTGAATTATTAGGCGTGCACATAGCCGACGGGCCGGCACACGATTCTTCTTCGCTCGTCGCCATCATCGTCATTGCCGTTCGTTCGATCGTTATGCCCAACTCTCGCGGGCGCTCAACGGGGCAATTAGTCGCGCGAAGAAATACGAAACGTGCAGCGGCTTGCTTTCTTTCGTATGCATTCTGCGCATGGGTAAAAAAATAATTGATTTTCGAACCGGAAATCAATGGCCGGCACACCGTCCACACCGCGGCGACACCTGAGAGCGCATATATTTTATATTACAGCCCATCCGTTTATTACGCGTCACAGATTGGCGCTTATTTATGTTTATCACCGTTCGTGTTTCGGCCGGCGAATTGTTTCGCCCGCCGTATCGCTCGTAATTTATTGGATCTCTCGCGGTGCGAGAATCGGAATAATGGCGACCCTATTACAATGCAATTATCGGAGTCTTGTGAATGATAAGCGCGTGTATTAGCGCAGATAAATCACGCCCCGGTCGTGCAACGACGTGCAAAACGCAGTTTATTACACCGACCGCGTTTGCTATCATGAGGAAGATGTTTTGTTGAAAGGGTTTATTTTTATTTAAGCAACATGGCAGCGTGCCAAGAAGACGACAACGAAGGAGAAGGAACGAGGGAAGTTGGCGCCGCGAAAGTAACAGGTGACAGCGCGCATAGTCCTCTCGCCATAAAACGACACACTCTATTTAGACATCACACACATATTCACACTCGCATTGCGCTTATCGCTGGTCAAATGCATGCAAATTAGCCGCGGCCGCAAGAAAATAGATGAAAACAGACTCAAAGTCATGAGAAAGTTGCCATCGAGATCCATTTCGAGCGTGAAAAGCACGCCGTCCATTAGTGCGCGAGGCACACATTCAAATTACCATCAATAAAGAGGGGGACGATAATACCTAATATCCGCATCAGACGATGACAATACTGATTAACCTGTAATTTGATAATAATTCTCAATTGCACCAAGTTCTTCTTCTTCATCATCATCATCTTCTTCTTTGTGGTTGTTGTTCTGAATGTTTGCTATTGTTATGTGGGATCGAACGTGAACTTGAAGCTCAGCACAATAAATCCTCGACGACGAATTACACACCGAAAACAATAGGAACAGGTTCCTTGGATGGTAATGATTTTGAACGCATCACCGGATGTGAAGAGTTGATGATCGGTACCTGTTGCGTCGTTTCATTATTGTAGCATGTATGATACAATGCAGTCGCGACCATATGCAGGTTGATTCGCAGCGCACACACGCACAGTCATAATTGCGCATTAACATGGTGGTCGCGGTTCGATAATCAAATTATCATCATTATCAACCTGTGCACATCAAACACTGCGCCCCGATTCTCGCCGTTTACTTGTTTATTGTTGCTATTACTAGATGATGGGCAATTTGTCAACTTCATTTACATCTTAATACCGCCATTATCAATGTGAGAGACGTAAAATCTAAATATATAACTATAGTCATTGTTATGAATCATATTTTCCACTGAATCATGTAATTTATTTGTATTCCATTCAAAGAATTATCCACATTTATCATGGGTGAATACGAATACTTTTTCTTCCGATAATTTCCTATTGTGTTTGAAAGGCGATGGGGTAAGATGATGACCACATCGAGATCGCTACGACGGATAATTTAGTAATTTCTCGTGTCCGATCTCCTGCAGTGCGCCTGGGCACCACCTTCTCCAGCTGCAGATGTAATCGGTGTTAATCGTACAGCCTGGCACCTTTCCCATCGCGCTAAATACACAAAATCTAAATCGATTTGCATGGCAAACATCACCAGCCACAAATAGACATTAAATAAATACATATTGTAAATCTATTACGATTTCTTATATAGAATTAAATGCAAGCTAATTGAATCAATTTTCCATCTGAAGCGTATAATCATCATCACGTCATTCTGCGTTTAGTTACTCTCTTTTGGGTTTAAGTGTTGAGAGCATAGCATCATCGTGCGTTGATGATTGGGTTTCGTGCACGAAATTGTCGGGTTGCAGACGAAAGCTTTTAGCCGCACCATGAGAGAGAGATACGAAAATTACACCTCTCAATCGTCTGAAAAAGCGACCGTAATTGGAAACATTATAACTAACACTGAATATATTAAAAGAAATGGTGCGCCTTTTTTGCTTCGATATTTAATGATGCGATTTTATTGCCGCCGAACATGTCATAAAATCTGCATCTGATCCACAACGCAGTTGCATATAATTAATATAAAAACATGAAATTCTATATCATTCTATATATCGACAATTTGACAATGGTCGATGAATGCGATGATTAATTTATAATTGCTAGCTACGTATTGCGCGATTACCAATGTTTGCTATAAAAGGCAACGATCGCCGCAGTCATTATTCGCATTCATTTCCACTCTTCAACAATAACAACAACCGTACAACAGCGTGTAGGCAGGTTTCAACATTTCAACTTCCTCAGCAGGAGAGTCGCTCGGCTCGCGCGGCTAGACTTGAGCGAGCGAGTGAGGGAACGACGTGCAAATTATATCTTTCAACAACTATTCAACAAATCCGATACGTACGTATGTACGAGTACAATACGGCTTGGCTGGCAACCTCAATGTGAAGTATTCATTTTTATTTTCAATCACTGCGTTCCCTCCAATCAATCACATGAAAGCCGGTCTGCAAAGTAAACTAATTACACAACAAATTAGTGGCAATCTGGCAAACACTAAAACGTATAAATCTTGCGTTGAGTTGCTTTGGCAGTGCACAACAGATATAAGATCGGTTCGCGTTCCATAAAGTGCGCAAGACAGCAGCATATTGTCTCTACCTTGTGCCTTGCGCAGTGGTTGGGGTCCGGTTCGCGGATGTGGCGATTAATTAACAGCCGACGACGCGTCCAAACCAGCTGACAGCTGCTGGGGTTGGGCGCGCGATGTTGGAAATTTATTAATGACAGTTATTAGTGTTTTATTGCAAACAATTGCAATACTACTGCTTACATTTCAGCAATACCACCTAATGGAAACCTATAAGGCAACTAAGAAAAACTTTTCTCGGTGTTATTTAACATTGAGGAAATAATTTTCAAAGTAGGCTTAAAAGCGAAAAGTCTAATTGGACATCGAGGAACGCGTAAATCTGAAATATTGTCTATTAACGGAGCCGTACGCAAAGAACAGATAAGTAAATTTTCTTGTTCGCCGCGCAGCGCCGCATACTTAACGACTCGCCTTATCGCAGCGCGAGTGTCCTTTCGGGCATTTCGACAAGTCGACAAGTCGACAACTAAACAACACACACGCATAGCAGACAGGCTCTAACACTCAGCCATCAACTACTGTTGCTTGCTATTCTCTCACCCATCCAAATGCGAAAGCAATTGGCAATTGCAAATAAAAATTAATTGTAATTGCAAATTACAAACAACATGGATTGTCATTGATTGAATCAACATTTCCGCGTCGTCTTCGGCCTCAATGTGCTCTTGTCAACCATATGGTTGGCTTCGTGTGCGATTAAACGTTGCCCATTAAATTGATGAAGAAATAATAAGCAATAAAATGGCTATATAAATGAAATAAAAGACGCCACAGTTTATTTTCATTCATTCACGCACGAACAAATCAATATCTTGCTAATTGCGCAAGGGCCGTGCGTGTGTGGGCAATTATCAATTATCGATCTATTTTCGGCCGCGTGAGGTAATTTCACCTTTGCAGATTTTACAAATCGCATGTATTGCTTTGCTGTTCAAATACAAACGCGCGATAAGATGACAAAGATAATATTCATCCGGCGGGTAATATGTGTTGATGCTGACCGGTTGGAACATCTCGAACGCGTGCCGGCGCGGCGCGACGCGGCGTGGGCGCGACAGGAAATGGGAGGGCGCCCGAAAGCATAAAGGCACGTGCTGCGCTTCGTCCAGGCGCATCTTGAGCGCGAAAAGGGTGTGGGCCGCTTGAAAGATTACCAATTGACAGCGCCGCAAAAACCAAGCACCATAATGATAGGGAACATTCAAGAAATAACATCGAGACGCGGCGCGAAAAAATTGCACTTGTTCCTCTTCCACTTTCCTTTTCGCTCGCCAAACGATGATCTTCGCAGGGTGAAAAAATTGCGTGGGATGTGAAAGCATGAACTTTGACATTTGAGCATGAAAACAGGCAAAAGTCAACAAACGAATTGTTTTCTTGCATTACTATTATAATTGCTTATTATTGCAAAGTTTGATGACGAGCAAAATAAAGACAAGTAACTTTTATCTATTTTTATCCATTTGGTACCTTAATTAGCCGGCGTGCATCGTGCGTTAATTAACATTGTAACTTGCAGACTTAGAATTTTTCTCTTGCCGCGGGGCCGAACCGGCCGCCTTGTGTGGATTTATCTAAACGTTTTCACCCCGTGAGCAACACACGTCAACAAGAGAACATCATCATCAGCGACGACCCACGATATGAACGCGGACGTCAATGAAGATGATGATGATGATGATGGTCCACAGGTCGGACGATGACTATGACTAATGAGTGTGTCGCCGTTTAACGACCACATACCCATTCTGCTTCATTTTCTTTGCATGTGAAAATTAAAAATCTATAATGTCTTAATTTAGTTAAGCATTTTATTCTACACGTGTAAAAAGTCGGCTAACATTTTTGTAACCATGCATGTACATATGTACCTAGTTGTTACTCGTTTTGCGAATGATTTATATCGCTATGTGCGAACCGTTAATTTACCGTTTGCGCTCGACCAATTATGCAAACGCGTCGACTTTCTTTCGCATGCGCGGAGCGTACGTTGAAATTCGATACCGAGTGCAAATCGTTTTAGCATTCGCCCGACTTGGTTTCCGCGATTTTTCCATCTAGTTGCCATTTTGCTTCCACATATTACAACGTCGTGCGCATTGAAGTGCGAGCGATGTCGCATGGAATGCCATTCAATATGCACATTCGAACAACGGTCAAGAGATTGTGACATAATTGAGCAAATGATTTATTGTTGCAGCACCACCGCCACGCTGAAGAAAGCCACAGGAAGGCGCGAGCGCGTGTCAATATCTGACGAGAAGAGAGAAGGGAGAGGGCATTTATTTAATACGTAATAATTGAATTGACTGCATTTCTTGCAGCGCCGTTCCCTTCGAGACAATTCGCTCGCGACTGCTCATAAATCTATCATCTATCATGCTCAGCTCCGAGGCCGCTGAATCCAATTGCCTCTGATGTGCGAGGCGTAAATCTTGGAATTGCGATTTTTTGCCATGCGACA
>JARJDR010009957.1:0-17191 GCA_030264135.1 Myllaena sp. GC000078 | reverse complement strand
GTTTTTAAGTCGGGTTAGCTAAGGGATTGCGTTTAATAATTAAATTCCTGCACTTAACATAAACAAGAGAATGTTTTAGTGGTAACAATTTTTTATAACTAGCTTGACTCGGAAAATGTGATACTGCAGTACAACAATTTTGCTCCACCGCCGTAAGTCTAGTTGTCGTAAAGACATAACTTGGCGAAAGTTATGTCGGAAGGGAGGAGCGCCGTAGAAAATAACAAGCGGAAAGTTGAGAGAAGACCGCCTCTCCTTCATTACTTATTAATGATTCATTTGGGAAATGGATTATTCACTTAACTCGACACACGACACAGTGGGATTCATATTTTTGCTAATCGAATCTAAATTATTTACGGAATCAATGGCAATAAAACAGATAAGCTTCTGCGGGGTGGGAAGTAATTAGCGCAGTTTTACACCATTTCCGCCGGCGAAAGCGCGAGCGGCCACGGCGGCCACGTAAAATCGATGCCCCCAAACAACCCGGCCGACGGGAGTTATTTAATCACGTCAATCAAAACGTCGATTGTTTAATCCGGCTCGTTAATCATTCATTCGCAAAGTGACGCATTTGACACGCCATTACATAAAAACTTTATTATGAATTTAGTCCATTTGAAACTGTAGTCGTGGCTAATTTATTATATTTTAGTTTAATATAGTTTAGTTTTTAATTTCAATTAGAATTGAATAGTTTGGATCAATTTACATACTACGTACGTGCGGGCGCGCGCATCTAATTTATCACTGCGGCTCGTTCGTGTCCTCTCGTCCTTTCCATCATTGCCGCCGCCTCCGCAGCCTCCGCTCACTCACACGACCGACCCTTTTCTTTCGTCGGCTATATGCGAATGCGCTGTAAGTATATATACATGCGTACCTTTTTGGCTGGCGGGCGTGCATCCATCTAGTTCGTATTCGTTGTGGCATTCGTTTGGTTTCGGCTTGGGCTGGGGGAGGTCTTTTTGTTTGTTTTACTACGCCGAAAACGGCTTTGGCGCGTTGTCCTTTATCTCTCCCTCGCCTTTGGCATCGGCATCGGCATCTCGACACCGACGCGCCGTACCGCGCCGCTCGTTCGATTTTTGCGCATTGCAAATTACAGGGAATTACCGCTCGTTGCGAATTGTTGGAATTTCCATTCGCTGAATGCATGGAGGAATAAAAAGTGTAATTTTACAGATGTATTTTTAAATAATTTAAATGGTTTGTGTTTAATTAAAATTTGTTAAATGCTGTTACATTTTAGTCCGTGGAGGGATAAAAATACGTAAATGGATAGAGCAATAGTTTTTTTTGCTAGGCAAGACTTTTATCGTGTGTGGTAGTTTGGCAGAGAGACGGACATCCGATTGCAGTCCTTTTAGCAGCGCACAAAACATCGACGTGAACTACAATCGCCTGCGGTTACACAGATAACCCAAATTGCTACGCTCTTCTCTCTTCTCCCGGCTCTTCACTGCGATGCGCGTCAATAACAGCATATAAATTACATGTGACAATCGTTAAACATACAATCTATACTTTTACTATATTTGAAAGGATTTCAACTGTTTGCTAAGTTATTCCCAAAGAAAACTAAATTTTTATGATTAATAATAGGTTTAAAGTAATAGTTAGTTAGTTTTGAGGCAGATTACTATTTATTATTAAGTGAAGCCTAGTGTAGTAGTGTCTATGAAAGGGATTTGGCGTAATGAACCTCATTCTGCTTTTGTCATCAACTTGAATAATATGGAAATGATGAAACACTTCATGCTCATGGTGGGTCCAGTTTTATAATACGCCTGACGGTCGGTCTCGAGCAAGGTAGTGGAAGATAACAGATACATCTCGTACCTACAAAGCACCGTCAGAGGATTTGCTATTGTTTAGTTTTCGCTACAATTAATTTAATTATTATCCTTGTTGAGTCTAAGCGGTAGCAGCAGCAGCTTTTAGTATCTATTATTCAAAGAAATGGTATTTTTCCAATTTGTTCAATAATGTGACTTTTCTTATTTTGTGTAATCCACTGGTGAAATTTTATTATCACACTTAATATCCATCGTCCTTTGGGCGTGAGTGCCCCTTGTGCGTTTTCATCATCTCCTTTTACGCGCAAAATGACTGGATGATAAATGGCCACATCTTCGGTGGGGGTGCTTCCTTCGCACGACGGACGTCGTGGGGGTTGTATGACGTACCCTTACCTATGTGATAAGAGTTTGAAATTTTTGAAAGGTTTACGATATCATCCCGGGCGGTATAAAAAAAGAACTATGAAAGGAGGGGTCATGTATATTAATGTTCTTCTAGCCAGCTAGCCTTCAGCAACTCGTCTTTTTTCTGCTTGTTCTCGATGGAAATTCAGTTGTGAATTTACAAGTTTAATGGTAGTAGTTTGGGGCGCTGCCCGCTGGCCAAAGGGTCGAGGGGATATGATTTAATAATGATAATTCTGATGGCGGGCGGGTGAATTTGAATTTCATAAAACTACGCTCGGCTGCATTGCTGCACGTCGCATCGCGTCCCGTCCGTCCGTTTGTCGTGTGGCATTAGAATCAGAATGCAATACGAATGCGTTTGCGTGTGGTGCGTTGCATAGTGCATCGAATTATGCAAATGCGCTCGGCTCTGAGCCGGATCGGCGAAACGTAACTAATCGTATTCGAAATTCTATTTGCTTTTCATTTAAAATATGTATGCCTGTTATTGGTCATCAAAGGACGAATGGGGAGTAGATCGATGTGGAAATGATGGAAATCGTAATGGAAATGAAACATGTTTCATTCATTCGATGTGCTCCATCTGCGGAAGCGAATCTATAATGTAATAATGTGAATGAATTCAATTTAAGATGATCAATGTTAGACAATCAATGTAGGTATGAACATTATATATTCATTGCTTCAATAGGATCAAGTGTGAGGCTAGTTGCGATTATATTTACACTTCCCCAGCTGCACATAGCAGTAAATCATATTCGACACGCGCTTCCGCTTACTTCCTCGTTTTTTGCAGCAAGTAATAACTCATGCATGTCCCGATAACGCACATTCCGTTCCTGTCGAGCGGCGGCGGGTCTGTGTCTCAAGCAATATTTTACATGTCTTTTTATTTTTTATTCCTCATTTTTTGTGTTTCTACTTATCCACGATGTGTGCGAAGGTGTAATATAATCCTGATGCGATATTAAAGGCAGAGTGGTGTAAATTTGCTTTGAAATGTGAGAATTATTACCGTTTCTTGTGCTGAATATAATATCCAAAGCTAGCAAGCAGAAAATATAAAGAAAATTGAAAAATAATTGCATCGATTCGCATTGGCATTACTTANCTACTTATTGCATTGAAGATATTTTGCTGCCACCTGCGAGCGTTCTAATGATATTTGTCGAAATTGGATAGGTTTTTAACGTGGAGGGAAAGTTTGTTTGTGCCATTACAACCTGGTTGTTTTTCGCAGGAGGATTTTGCGCTTGATCGACGAGCACGTTATCTCTCGCATCTGTTTTGGGTTGCGTGCGTGTCTTGGATCCATATTCTAATGAGATGATGCTCGCCCTTGCTATATATGATGGATTTGCATTTAAATCCGAAGGAGAGAGAAAAAGCGAAAGTTATCGAGAAAGCGAAAGTAGTTCGAAACACTCTCTCTCTCGGAGTTTTACAACAAAGTTTGGAAATAGATAAGGGATAAAAAGAAAGCGGTTTTCGCCTTTGATCGGTGTTTAGTTAAAAATTTTCTTAAACATCCTCAAATAAATAACAATTTTTTTTGTAAGCTCTAACTAAGTAATTGATCTATTGGGAGAGGCACTTCTTCATCCTCGCAATCATTTATCATTTTCGTTTTACGCTTTCTTTAAGACTTTCTAAAATGATAGCTTGGAAGTCTTCAATATCAATTACGATTGGTATTTATTTTAATAAGTTCGTTTTGTTTTGTTTTTGGAATGAGAAGATTTATTGTCCCAATTTGATAACTTGCGTGTGGGCGCGTAGGGCGGTAGGGCTATTACATTTCCATTGTTTCATCTCAGCATGTATCATTCATCTATGTTTACTGCGCCGCGTGGTGTCCATCATCTCTATTTCTCTTTTCTCCCGCTGGCCTTTTTACCAGCAAAAAATACACGTGCGGGAGAGCCACTTTTCATCCTCTTGTTGTTTTGTGTTTCCACTTGAACCCCATCCCCATGTAGGTCAAAACCATGCGCGCAACGAACGCAATAAAAAGCGACATTGGCGACATTTTGATATCACCCGTGAGACCACCACCAACCATGAATGTTGTTTTGCTTGCAGGCCGACTACACGCGCCATTGGGAGGAGATGGTCGCCGACGTGAACGAGATTTTCATGGTGGCGATCCGCCACTACTACCTCACTGCTACCACCAACGCCGAGTATCGCGAGTGCTTCCCTCGTTGGGAGTTGTTCACCGAATGGTTACGGAAAGGTAAGTGGATAGTCTATAAGTCACTAGCGGTATCCGTAACTAACGCATGCATGTAGAATCAGATAAGAAATGCGATACGATGGCGGAGGCGACGCGCGCGTTTCTTAAGCGCCTGGATAACTTGCTAAGGATCATTGGTGAATTGAATGCGAGGCTCGATTATGACGAATTGGCCGCGCTGGTGCGACGATTGGATCGTGTAGAAACCAGATGTAAGCAGCTTACCGACCTGGTGCAACGCGAGGGTAGTCTGAACGCCGGTGGGAAGTTTGAGTGGGTCGATTCGATGCTCATCAAGTGCCTGCGGGATGGCGCGTGGCTGCTCATCGACAACGTGAACCTCTGCAGTCCGGCCGTATTGGACCGGCTGAACGCGCTACTTGAACCCAAAGGAGTGCTGACGATTGGCGAGCGTGGTGTGAACGATGAAGGCGAGATGATCACCATCGCACCGCATCCGGATTTCCGCTTGTTTCTCACGATGGATCCGAAGAACGGGGAGATTTCCAGAGCCATGCGCAACCGCGGGGTGGAGATCTTTATAAGCGGCTCGCTCACTCGGGAGGGAGAGTCGCGACTCACCGATTCCTTCTCGTTGATAGCCTCGGCCGGAATCAAAGATGAGAATATCATTAGCGCCATTATATTCATTTATGTAGCGTTAGAAAAAGCTGATAACAATGTGCATGGTATTAACAGGCATCACTTAATGCGCATGGCTACATTGATGGCTGCCAAGATGGCACGCGGCACTACCCGCACGGAAGCGTTCCAATCGACTGTTTGGGATGTGTTTGAGCAGTTTTTTGCACCTGAGGTTATTACTCGTGCGCTCGCCAAATATGAATCGGTCGTTGTGTCCAATCTGGATTTGCGGTCAAGATTCTATTCCGAGCATGCCGGTTTACCCGCAAAGATGATCAGTAACAATGCACATATGGCGATGGCCTGTTACCATGGCAATATTCCGAGGAAGTACCAGGAGTTGATCCGTGACTTTGAGGCGTTGCGGCGACCATATGATTATATGTCTATTATCTTCTTCTTGCTGATGAGCACACCAAAAGATGTCGTACAGCATCTTGTATACTTTGGGCAGGAGCTTGCCCCACTTTACAAACGCACATACACGTGTAACAAGGTGAAATACGATGAAATTGCTCAGAAGTTAATTAAAATCCTACGCAAAATGAGGAACCCCGATATAGAATTTGAAGAAGTACCGTATGACCCACGATTCGTCACCGACACAGATTGGTTCGCAACACCCAAGAGTGTGTCACTGAGCAATCGTTTGATGTTGATATTAGCCGCATTCATGCACGTTCAAATGCATGAGCATAATATCTCTTGTCCCGTCGACGAGGAGGTCACAACGACTGGTGCAGGACGGCTACAAAAACGAACTTTCTCGATACTAAACTACTGTGTGTCCAGCTACTACCAGGGCAGTGCCTTGATTGTGGACCATCCGGTATTGAATAATGTCTTAACCCTTTTTACAACTTTCGACATCTTCTTCATGAATATCATGGCGAACGAAGATCATATGATTGACGATGAGCTGGTCTTTAAACTGCTGCAATGCCTAAAATACCGCTGGTGCTTGTATGAATATCTGCAAAGGCATGTTGAGGCAGCAGTGGATATTTCTCTGTATATCAGCGAGTTGAATCTACGCTACCGATGGTTCCGCAAGCACTCCTTTGATGGGATTGTCAATTTATTGAATATTAACATTGGAAGTCTGCGAAGCGGCGATGAATGTATTTCCAAATGTGTGTCATTGCTTGGAAAGATTGACGCGGAACTTGGCAACGTTACTTCACGCATTCAGAAACTTTGTAAGCGTTTCCAAAAGAGTTATCCCCAGAAGAAGCCCCTGCGCAATAATTTACAGATTATGTTGGTACCCTTCACTCATGATATATTTGACACGTCCGACGTGTGCAATCGACAACAGGATATCTTCCATGCCATCAAGCTGACCAAAAACGAGCGTGAACGGTTGTTGTCGATGTCGGTGGGTCTACATTATGATCTGCCTGATGTGGAAGGATTTGCACAGTGGGAGTTCATGGAGATTCCGCACGACATGAATCGAACTGCATATCCACGAATGTCACGTGAACAATTCCATGCGTACACCGTGATTGATTACTACAATGTTCTCACGGCATTTGAGAAAAGGATTAATATATCAGTACCCTGTGTATACCCTCAGGACGTCACCGTGCCTCTTAAACTGGATGTGCTGGATCATTTCTACTTAGATAATGGTATCGATTCGTCTCGCGAGCTGGAGCTGCGCATTGAACTGCACTACTTCCTGCGGAATGCCTTGTCGAAGAGTATGGCGTTGATCAGTACACATGCACGGGTCGCCGAGGCAACGATGCTTCCACTGGAGTCGTACATGCCCATGCTGAGCGCTTTAATGGCCAATTGCTACTTTAATGATTTCGATGGCTTTATGGTCGCTGCAACTCTGCAAAGCCATAGGAGTGTAGCCAGGGCAAGCAACCTGATCAACTTGGCCATCTGGGCCAACATGTCTTCCGCCGCGGGTATGGCATTTGACTATGTTGAATCGGAAAGGAAATACCTGCACGTGCTCTTTGAAGAGTTCATTACACACTTGACTTCTGCCCTACGTATTGAAAACGATTTGGTTGTCTACGATACGGTGCTTCAGACCATTGCCCAAACTTACCAAGAATATAACGAAGCTGGACCCCTATACACAATTCTTGAAAGTGTACTGAGCGCTGTCCAGCAATCCCGACAAGATCATGAATCGGACACGCGTGCTCTGAGTTGTATAGCAGACGGTCTCATGGCCATCGGCTATTCGAGCTGTTACCTGAGTGGCCATCTGCCGGCCGTCGACCCGTTCCGCAAGCAGAAGATCCGCAAAGCGATGCGCCTTTGGGACTACAACATCTACATGCATATGTCACTGGGTCTGCAACTCACCGACGAGCAGTGCTGCGGTTTACGCGCTGCGAGGCATCCAATGCACAAGAAAGTGGAGCTGCTCTATCATCAGCATGGGGAGGATGACATCGATCCGAATGAGGATATGCGTCCCGCATCGCCGACATACGATACGATCTTGACGCGTTTGAATCAAGCGTTTACAGGTGTGCTGGCTCCGGAGAAAATATTGGACACCATGGTCGCGCTAAACGGCGCCATGCTACTGGCTGCAAATAGTAACCACTATGATCTTATGCAATACCGCCAGCAGTATGATATAGCCAAGAGTACGCTTTGTTCGGTGGAGGCTTTTCTGCGTTCGTTGCGCAATTCACAGCGTTTGTATCCGGACCAATTGGAACGATTTGTGCTTGACGTTCATCATTTTGCTTACGGTCTGCGGTTGAAGATATGCGTGTTTGCGCAGACCCTCGCGGCACGAGAGAACCAATTGCGCGGGATTGATGCCGAACGGGTGTTGAGTGATCTTGTCCGTATGCCGGTGTTGACCAAGGCGACGCATACTACCACGTATTTTGATTGGATCCGAGAGTACCTAAGCGAAGAGACCAAATCAGCTCTTGTCCAATGTGGATACCGGGCGGAAGATGGAGATGATTCCAGTATTGTACTGCTGCGATGCGCTATAACTGATATGCGCTACGCCTGCCAGATGCTCTTGAAGACTACCTTCCACTTGGATACGAAAGCGTTTGGTCATTTGAATTGCCTGCTTGGCGATCTTGTCACCACTTGGAGGGAACAGCAGCGCGCTCAAGAGGCTGCACGTTGCGAAGAAGAGTCGCTGTATAAATTCAAGAAGATTACGGCGGCCACGGATGAGGAGCTGGCCGACGAGCACTTCACCACGCAATTCAGCAATTTCTATACGGATTTCGAGGACTTTGCGCGGGCGAATACCCTGGATGATGAACCTGAAGAACCAGAAGTCGTTGAAGCACACTCATCCAAATTTAGCAAATCGAATACTATTAACGAAGACGATTTGTTGCTTCTTGCTCAGACCCACGCGGAATTGATGCTCAAGACCCGAAATGAATGGTACAAACCCGAGCAGTCGAAACCTCCAAACGAGTATGATAATCAGAAATCGTTTGAGGAGCGGTTTAAGATCTTCAGCAAGCTTATCAAAGCCAATCCTTATCCACTGTGGTACAAAATGGACAAAGTCCTCGTGGGCAGTTTGTTATACTTGACGTCCATCACAGAAGAACGTATGGATCTGAGTAACAATAAGCCCTTGCAGCACCAAACGCTGAAGGAATCGACTGCAATCCCTGGGAATATATTTAACTTTTACAAGCACCAATGCCCGTCGGCTATACACGGGTTGCCGGTGCTGTTGGGTGATCTGAGTCACACTATCAACCACATGCTGCAAACATTCATCGAGCACCCAACCCTTTTGAACATCAAAGTCATCATTCAACGACTGCTCTCGTTTGAGTTCACGAGTCCGGTGAGCAGATTTCTCACCGGTTTGGATATCCTCTTGTCAAAGTGCCATGAATGGGAGCAGAACGCGCACTCGGGCGTTTCCTTAATTGACCACATCAAATGCGTGTCGGACAGGATGATCGAATGGCGGCAGCTGGAGTTACGCTGCTGGTCACATTCGCTGAGCGCTATCCATGACCAATTGGCCTGCGAATCGTTGGCGAAATACTGGTGCCATATGTATGATGTGATGCATGAGTTTATCTTCGATGGGGCTTTCACAGCGGAGGAATTAATTACAGTTCTGCATACATTTATCAAGCAGGCAACCATGGCGGACTTTAATATTCGGCTCGTCCTGCTTGAAGTCTTCGCTTTGCACGCATCCTATCTGGAGCCCACCACACGCCGAGATGAGTATATTAGTGTGATGTGGAACATTCACAAGTATTACCTGCAGTTCTTGGTGAGCTATCAAGATCATCTGAAGAGCCTACGCCAACCAATTGAAGTGCGCCTGAAGAACTTCGTGAAGATTGTGCGCTGGCGCGACATCAGCTACTGGGCCGTCAAGGAGACCATGGACAAGACCCAGAAGACAATTCACAAGTTTATGCGTGAATACCAGCAGATCCTCAAGCAATCAATCTTGTGTGTGATCCAGCGAATCGAATCGAATCCAAAGAGTAAGGATCTGTCGAAGACGCAGATGAACCTCGCGGCGTATATAGCGCAGGGTGGCGAGTACAAATCGGGGCTGCACACGAAGATCGACGCTACCTACGCGCGCTGGCAGCGCGTCTACGAGAACATGATGGCTGCCAATCCATTCCTGGAGATGATCGAGAAGGTGGACTTATTTGTCGGTGATGTAATCGAGACCAGCCAACATTTGCGCTCACTGGCGGTGGATCGTAGCCTGGAGAAGACCAAGCAGGTGGCACAGGCGAAGAGTCATCTCATGCAGAAACGGCGCTCGCTTGCCGATCTCTTCCAGTTGCTCACCAAAATGGGGCTGAGCTTCCGAAAGGGTATTGTGGAAGCAGACGCCAAGAAACGGGGCGATGCGGATGATCTCAGTGAATTTACAGTCCGTCCACTATACTTGTCTCCTGGATTCTCGTGCTTGCCCCATTGGGAGATTGATAATTGTCTCATTGACACCACGCGCCATGCGAGTGAATATCAGCTGAAGCTCCACATTCGAGTGCATGCGATGGCGGTGCGTATGAAGACACCAGCGCCAGATTTGGGCCTGGGTAACTTGGAGCGTTGTCGTGGGTTTGCTCTACACCTCAAGCAATTGGCTCTTGAGCAGAAGATTGAACTCGGGAAGACTTCTCATTTGCTATACAAATTCCGCTATGCGGATAAGCTTTTCGCGCATATTATTGCCCAACGCTGTGTTTATGTACCCGTGGAGTGGATGCGGGAATTACAACAGACTGTTACCAATGGGTTTGCAATCGTGCTGGACATGGAGAAATGCACGAAGAAGTATCCTACTTTGGAGCTAATTGGTGCCAGGAGCATGAATCACATGTGTTACCCGAAGGAGTCCGAACGAGATTGGGCCGAAGTGCATCAAACATTGGAAGCGCTCCACGGAAAGATTTTGTACTTCTCCAAACTGCTGCATGATGCAATTGCGGCAATTTGGGTGCCGGACACGTGTGGTGAACTTGCCGATATAATGCCGAAGTTTATGATGATGGATCCCCACATCACAGAATGTTTGCAAGCAATCATTTCCAAATTTGAGCGCGTGGAAAAAGCCGTGCATGGCCTTCCTGCATTTACCGTCGTCGAAGATCTCGTTAACACACTGCGACAGTTTACGGAACCTCCTACTATCGACCTCACCACCGATTTAGACCGGAAGACCCTGAAGACAACCGCAATGCGAACCGTCGGCGAAATCTGGAAGCGACTCTACAGTGTGGCAGAGCGTTTTATCACCATGTTTCCGGCGAACGCTGCTAATACTGAGACGATCAGCGATAAACATCTGATGGTGATCCTCGAGTCGATTTCCAAGCAAATGGACTTGATGCAATGCGAAGAGGTTTGGATGCATATTCACCGCTTCCTGAAAATCATCCAACTGGTGGATTGGACGGAAAAGAACACAGATGTTATGCGAATTATTAAATACGTCAGTCACTTTGTAGACAAATACACCAAACACTATCATTTCCTCGTGGTGTTGCAAGCGCGCGCCTGGTGTGTAACTGGCAAAATGGCATCGGTGTTACTTGGCATATTCAATGATCTTATTGCACAGGGCTTCTGTGTGCCGTCCGATCTGGAAGCGGAGGTGAAGGAGGAGATGTCGAAGACGATGAACGGCATGGGGCTGGGCGACGGAGAAGGCGAAAAGGATGTGTCTGATAGGATCGAGTCAGAAGATCAATTGGATGATGCTCAAGCGCCCGGACAAGAGAAAAGCGCTGAAGAGGATAAGGATTGTAAAGAGGAGGAGAAGGGTATTGAAATGAGTGAGGATTTCGATAGCAAACTACAAGATGTCGAAAAGAAGCCCGAGGACGAGGACGGAGAGAATGAAAGCGATGGAGATGGGGACTCTGATGCCGATGAGCAAATGGGCGAGACCGACAAAAGTGCCGAGCAACAAGATAAACAGACTTGGGGTTCAGATGATGAAGAGGAAGAAGGTGACGGTGAAGAGAAGGAGGAGGAGAATGGTAAATCTGGGGAGAAAGAAGGCGAGCCGGAAATGTCAGCGCGTGAGAAGGAAAATCCGGATGCACTTGGGGAAGATGAGGAGAAAAACCAGAAGGGCGAAGGTGAACAAAAAGAAAAGGAGATCAACGAGATGAAAGAACCTGAGGAGTTGGATGATCAGCAAGTGGATCCGTACCATGGCAACCAGCCGGAATTGCCCGAACCGGAGCCCATGGATCTGCCAGACGATATGCAGCTAGACAGCGACGGCGACGCAGGTGATCAAGACGATGAAGAGAACCCAATGGATATTGATGCTATGAAGGAGAACATGCCGGAACGGATTCCGGAGGATAAAGAACAAACGGATGACAATTCCGAGAAAGACAAGGACCAGTCAGACGACGACGATGAAACGAATGAAAATAAAACTAATCAGGATATAGATGCTAATAATGAAGAAGATGCAGACGATGCAAACAACGACGAGGAAACACAAACGCGCGATCATGAAGAGTGTGAGGAAGGCAATCAGGAAGAACCGGAGGAAACTGACAATTCCACCTTCGATCAATCGAAGACTCAAGATAGCAAAGCGCAAGCGATGGACGCCGAACAGGCCACAGCTGCGGATAACGTTGAAATGAATCAGAACGATAACCAGAAATCGGCACCCGTGGAAGAAACCGCTTCGCAAGAAGACAACCCTGACAAAGAGGGAGTGGGTCAGTCGCAAATTGAAAAAAGCCGTACTGGCCATCAGGGTGAGGCTAACGCTCGACTACAAGCCCAGAACGACCGTCAACAGTCTATGAAGGAGAAGAAGCGCAATCGACCCGGTGAAACCGACACCGAACGCACGCTTGGTGATAACACCCAACCTGTGCAGAAGAAACTAAAGACCATCGATGCCAAAAAGAATGAACAAGAGGCCGAGAATGATGAGGAAGAGAACACTTCAGCGGAGGCCGATGTTTATCAACACATAAAGGACGCAAAGACAAGTTCCACTCAGGTCATGGATGCTGTAACAGAAGAACAGGCTGAAAACCTTGACAAGGAACAGCAATTGGCCAAAGAAAATGAAGAAGAAAAAATGGAGACTGATGATGATCAGGCAGAGACTGAAGACTTAGCCAAGGAAGACCTCAATGGTGAGGATGGCTCTCCGGAAGATAGGGCTACAAATCAAACCGACAGCAGCAAGACGAAGAAACAATTGGATGACAAGAATCAAGGTGTGTTTTTCTACCAGGTTTCAAAAGATTTTCGTAAAATACAGGAAATGTTACTTAGGTGATGTCGTGGACGACACAGCCGAAATGGAGGTGGACGGTGACCTGGTGCAATCCATGAATGTGCAGCGCAGTAATGAGAACACCTTCCATACAACAACAATACCACTGACCGCCCCAACCGATGGTCTTGATTCATCGCAGATGCGCATCAATGCACTTCGCCAAGAAGTAGAAGACAAGTTATCTTCCTGGCACGAGGTACCATCAAACCCTATCCATACTTTCAATTTCTGAACATGTTTTACGCCATTTCTTTCAGATTCCTAACGAACCTGAAGCCGCTCATGCCTGGGAGCAAATCTCCTCTCTTACCCGAACCCTCGCGCAGGACCTCTCCGAAAAGCTGCGCCTGATCCTCGAACCCACTCAAGCCTCCCATCTGCAAGGCGACTTCCGCACCGGTCGCCGTATCAACATGCGCAAAGTCATCCCGTACATCGCGTCCGAGTTCCGCAAGGACAAGATCTGGCTGCGACGCACCAAACCCTCCAAGCGGGACTACCAAATTGTGCTCGCCATCGACGACTCGTCCAGCATGGCTGACAACCACTCCCGCGAGTTAGCGTTTGAGAGCGTTTCCTTGATCGCCAAAGCACTGGCGCTGTTAGAAAGCGGACAGCTTTCTGTGCTCAGTTTCGGCGAGACGACGCGTGTTGTGCACAGACTCACCGATCCGTTTGCGGAATCCTCGGGCGCGAATATCCTACAGCAGTTCCGCTTCGACCAGACCAAAACCCACGTGGCGCAGATGGTGAACTTTGCCAACGAGATGCTCAACATGACGGCGGCCACCGCGCAGTCGCTCATCGCTAAGCTGCTGATTGTCGTAAGTGACGGGCGGGGTATCTACTCTGAGGGTACGTCCCAAGTGCAGCGTGCGGTCCGCATGGCGCGTCTCAACAACCTCTTCATGATCTTTGTAATTGTGGACAATCCGACAAACCAGAGCAGCATTCTGGACATTCGCAGGCCGCTGTTTGTTAATGGTAAGGTAGCCGGAATTGATACCTATATGGACACATTCCCATTTCCTTTCTATATTATTTTGCGCGATATCAACGCACTGCCTAGCATTCTCAGCGACGCGTTGCGGCAGTGGTTTGAGATCGTTTCCTCATCATCTGGATGAAATTTTTGATTTATTGATAATTTAAAAATGTTATTGTCAACGTGCTTAGTAATAAATTATTTCGCGTTTTTATTAAGCAACTCGCGACTATTCAATTTTAAACTACAAATTTCGAGGAAAAAACTTATCATTGCCAGTAAAATTGCGATGGTGTAGAGGAGAAACACGGGGCCGACCTGGTCCAGGGCGATCTTCTTCTCTGGGTTCCACGCCAGCTGATAGAGTTTGTTCTGTTGCGTGAAGATGATGTTCAGAGTGGTGTCCATCCAATAATCTTGCACACCACTCTCTATGATACGCTGCATGTATGCGTTGAGGGTTAGCTTCAAAGGTGATCCGTATTTGACAATATAGCAGACGATCGCCGGAAAGGGGGACTTTTTCATGATCCGATGCATCATCCGCCCGCCTCGGTAATTTTTATGATGCAACACAGCCCAATCAGCAACACTACGCTTGCAAATCACCGCATAGTGGCCATGCTCATCGATCAATTGCATCACTTGCTTTTCGCTCACAATGAAGATGCGCTCGTCCAGTCGCTTGATGGCTTCCTCTCCGTAGAGAACGAGATAGCGTTTGTACCTCTCCACCGTGTACATCTTAAGCTTGGATGCGGCCAACTCCTCGAACGTGTCAATCTCGCGCGGTTTATGCGGCACGGTGATGATGCTCATCAGCAACGAGGTGTAGTGCACCACAATCAGAAACGAGTAAAACGTATAGAGCAACACCAGCGATCTGCCAATCGCCGCACGCGTTCGCGAGTAGGATTGTCCGAAGAACATCCCGAACGTATACAAAGCCGCCGTGGTGAAACGATCGAAACTCCGGGTAGTCCAAAACACCATCAAGCAGCCGAGATTGAAGACCCCGATGGCGATCCACACCGGCGGCTGGAAACTCTTGTAGTACTCAAACTTCTCGTCGACGAGTCCGCAGGGCACCAGCACCACCAAATCATCGCGATCGTGCGGGTAAGTGTACTCCACAACATTTTCGAACTCCGGTTTCATCATGCGCGAGTTAAGCGCCACGTCTGTACGATTCCGGGCGACATCCCCAAACACACCGGTGATGTTGTGATTGCCTCGGTTTTCCCCGTATTGGATGCCGTCCTCTGGCGCAGTATACACGCCCGTCGCATTGATCAAATGCATAAAAGTGCGAGCTAGTAAACCATCGCGGCCGTGATAATGCGTGCCGGTTGGTATGGCGTCGCGCACGTGCATAAACATCGAGATGCGTACGGGCACACCCCGATAATCACGCATTTTATCATAGAAGTAATCACCGTCAATAGTTTCTACTATGTTTCCTTCGCGGAGTTCAAATGTGAAAACGCTTCCATTAGGATGCACGAAGATCGCGTTAACGATGCGGTAAGCAGTTAATACTTCCACCATTTCGCTATAATCAATAATAGCTGCCATGATGATGGCCAATCGATCACGCATCCGCCAAAAGTAGATCTTTCTCAAGTGTTTTAAACTCTCCCCAAAGTCTTCAATACTACTCGGTTGCAAGAGATACAATTTACTTTCTTCATAAGTGACGAAATCGCTGTAGATCGTGTTGTAGACACCGTTAAATTCGGTGACGCCATTGTGAGACGCTTCAAAATTGTAGTAGACATAATCTTCCAGAATTCTTGCAAACAAATTGGTGTTTTCAATGTTTTCAATGGCTTTAGGTTGTATCCATACTAAACTTCTTGTATCCTTGAAACAGGTGCGTAATACTTGATCAAACTGCTGAAACTTTTCTTGTTCTTGAATTAATAGGTTTTCAAGACTGGCATTGATTTTACATAATATACACATTATTATTACGAATAGTGTTAGAATCATCACTGGTTAATAATACTTATCGTTTGGCGCGTTTGCATTATTCAACTAACTGCTCACGGTAAGGGTATGTGATTGTGTATATATAACAATACGGGCGGATCGCGTGCCAACTTTAATCGCACCACCTTCATCGCGTGCGACAACAATAAAAAGTCATTAACGATGATCACATGATGGTTAAAATGTTAAACGATTCCGTAAACGTCCGGTTCGTTGCATCGTAAAAGTAAACTTTTCCATTTTGAACAATTTGTAATACGACCAATAGTTATTTGTTGAAATTTACATTACTTATCCATTTTCAAATACATTTCTATTTGGCCGAAGCAAATTCCTCTTTAATTTAATACTGTGATCGCAATCGGGCGCGCAGCGAAGGAAATTTCAAGTCAAACAAGAATGAAGAGCGAACAACATGGAAAAAAATGAGGGTCAACATAATCGTTTACTTGCCGCAATTGTATTTAATCTTCTAAGTAATAATAAATGTTATTGCTTTGTTGGCACATGAGGGTGGGTGGGTTGCGGAAAGGGTTTTGAAATGTGTTTGAGCACAAAACACAAATAAATGTCAGAATGAATGAAAATGGAAATATTTATTCTCCGCGATGTAATATTGAATAATAGTATTGTTATTTCCAATATGATTTTTTTCAATTATAAAATCGATCATCGCGCGGAATACCAGTGATATAATCGGAATCATCCAATCGACAATAACTGTTGGTCCGCACCAACCGATGGCAATCTTCAGACCCCGCTTTTTTCTGCTTCTTGCCGAAGAACTCGAGCACCTTCTTTTTGATTGTCCCCGACAGTGTCCCACTTAACTTCGTCGTCTTCTTACATTCGTAATTCGTGAATCGCGTGATCTGCTCGTGCTGGCAGATCTGCTGCGGTTGCGCTTCGAACATCGGCGGCAATGGCGGCGCTAACCTTTTGCACCCGCCTCGCCTTCGACGCCGGTTCATGGCGACATCCTCCGGCTCGACAATGCTCCGGCCATCGATCGCGGAGGGTATACAACGGCAGAGGCGTTCGTCCGCCTCGAAAGACACACGCTTCTTGCCGGCTTGCAAATGCTTCAGTTCGTTGATGACGCTGTGGAAGTCTTCCCGTTTGCACGGCACCACCGCTGGTTCTGTTGGTTGATAGTTGTTGGGGAGCACGATGACGGACTTTGGTGTACCGAAAGGGTTCTTATCGCCCAGCGCTGGTGGGCTGGCTGGGACGATGAAGTAGGAACCCCAATCGGTGTAACAGATGTAGGCCAGGTCTTTGGATATTGCTTGGTTTGGCAATGGCGAGGTGATGCCGGCTTCTTTGAACGTACTAAACGGGTT